>SMLS01074352.1:0-87402 GCA_004785975.1 Popillia japonica
CGTACTAAGTGCGTGGTGGGCCGCATTTCTAGCATTGCATCATCTTTGGCATTCGAAAATTGTGTGGGTAACAGTGTCTACCTCCCCACAGTACATATGCATATATTCGTGTTGACTTTGCCAAATCTAAGGGCGTATGCCCTGAAAACATCATGACCACTGAGTGCTTGCGTTAGGTAATAATCTATCCTTCTAAACACAGTTTAACCATGACAGGCGACTGTAACGCCTGAGCAGATTAAGGCCTTGGCACCCAAACTAATCCTGGGATTCGTTAGGAACATCGGATTAGAAGGGTACTGGAAGAATGGGGTATTCACAATAGATCAACAGGTCGCAGTGAGGTGAGGTTATAGAGCCTGTACGACCCTTCTCATACAATACAATATACAGTTTAACCAAGGATCCAGGTGTGGTATTAGACGTTTGGTCCACTGAGCATTGATGACATCGTCCCATCTCTTTTACCATTTGTCTAATATAATTGTCCTAACAGTCACACATTCCGATGCACCCTTTTCATACCTTTAGTACGCAAGAAGGTCTATTGGGTAAATGCCAGTAATAACCTGCAGCGCAGCCATGGATACAGTACGGAATGCCGACGCGACCCTAATTAGCATCTTTCTTTGCGTCCTCTCGACAAGGTTGCGATAGGCTTTCTTATCAAATACTTCCTGCCATATAGAGCTATGGAATGCACCACTTCTGCCAGTATTTTGCGCTTTATACTGCTTGACCCGTCTATATATGTTTATGCGGGCTAATTTAGACACCCTGTCTTCTGCCTTCTTTGTGACATTTTATGTACTCACCAAAGTATAAGCGCTGGTCCAAATAAATTCCCAAATATTTTATATTTCTTTGAGGACTGATGGTCATGCCGTTTATTTCGAACTTCACGTGTTGTCTCATCCTGCTACCTTTAAGAATAATCGCGTCCGATTTTGCTGGAGCTAGTTGTAGCTTATTGTTTACTAGCCAGTCGTTTAATCTTCCAAGGGACTCATTTCCTTTGATCATCAGCTCGTTCTCATTATTGGTTGCAATTATTAAAGCCAGGTCGTCTGCGTATCCCAGAGTAGAAGCACCTGTAGGCAGCTCAATGTGGAAAATGTCATCAAAGAGGATGTTCCAGAAAATAGGACCTACATAGTAGAGCGCCTTAAAGGAGTATTACTACAATTTAAAAACATATAAAATTAATATACACTACCGTCAAATATTTGGGGACGATTAAAAAATACCAATTGTCTTTTTAATTAGAATAAAAACAAACAGTTATTTGTAATTTAATTTACTTCTGAACATACAAAACAAAAATAATCCATTTCGTGATCAATGTTAGGATAGTTAAAACTAAACTATAGTCCGTGTGTTTTCCCATGACACTGACGTTTTAGTTGTAAATAAAGATGGGTGTATGGTTGAAGAAGGAGGCAAATATAAACTGTCAGTTATGAAAATGTTGATCGCGTCACGGGACCATATTTATTTACGTTGATTGGTGGGTTATGCTTCTAAGAAAGTGTCAGTACAAACAACTTATGAATGTATCTGGGATTAATATTTTTAGGACTGCCCATACAATTGTCGCGCGCCATGACAGTATCCCCAGGTAGCAGACTGACGTGAAAATGACATGAATATTTGGAGAAAAATGGATGACGACGTCGATACACCTATTATCGACCAAAAATGAACGTCATTTTAATGACTAAATAAATACGTCTTTAGTTGACGGCGAAAAGACGTGAATTCGACGTTATTCCTATTTGTTGTTAACAAAATGAACTATGTTAACTAGGCCCATCACTAAATCACCTATTTATTTTTATAAATATTTATAATCAGTGTATTTGATTTAAAATTGAAACATAATCGACCATATATCCATCTTATTATACAGACTAATTTGTACCTAATTATCTTTGTTCTTTTTACACATATTTCCTTTATACCTATAAAAGCCTATAACTTAATTTAAAAAAATGTAAGTACCTACTATGTAATTTTATGATTTTATATCCAAAGCCTTTCAATAGCGCGCTCAAATTCCCACCATATTCCCGTTGATTCTCGCAAAGGACGTGGTTCTAGACAGTTCTAGATGGGTGTTCAAGACAACCAGGCGTTCTGCTATTTTACCGTTTCTCATCGTTTGCCATCGTGTAAAGTGTGTGCTTTGTGTAATTGTTGAAAAAAACGAAATCGTAACCAAGAGTAGGTGATTTATTCTTTTTAACTATGTCTTTTGCAAAGAGTACAGTTTTTAACCTTACCTTTCGTATTCTGTTTTGAAAGTAGTACAATTTATTGTTTTATTGCTGAAAATGTTAGAGCTAAATGCATGGGTATTACCAGTTGAACTTTCTTGCGAAAATACAGTTTATGTTTCTTTTCCTTTAATCCATTCACTGTATATTATATTATACGAATGTAAGTCCATAATTGGCAAGATATTATGGTAAGATGGTTTGCTATAGCTATATGTGTAATAAATTAGTCATAATCATATTATTTTTGTTTGATTTGCCCACCTTATATACCTATGTGACCAATAGCAAAGATTTGCACACCAAAGAGAATGATTTTCGTCCGAGCGCACATAGTGAACATAACAATACAACAATACTGAATCTTTTGTAGTAAATACATTGGCACAAAAAAACTACATATTACAAACTTCTTTATTTCCCAATTGTACCATTGTGTTTACTACAAAAAACTCTGTAACGCCATATTGCACTGTGTGCTACGTTCAATATGCACGTGTTCTTATTAAGAACATCACCACAACGTCATTCATAAATGGCAAACGACGTTTGTACGACGTCCGAAACTCACGTTTATACGACGTCCGGAAATGACGTTGACGGTCTGTGACATTATGATGTCTTATTCGCGTCTTAAAGACGTCGCAGCATTGGTACAATCGACGTAATCAGTGACTAGATATCGACGTTTTTCTGACGTCAGTCTGCTACCTGGGTCATGAGAAAACGCGCGGATTATACGAGGGGGTATTTTTATGATATCTACCTAGCCATGAAGCAAAAGAGTGACGGTGTCAAACAAATTATAGAAAAATATACATATGTCGCTGTTGGAAGTACATGTGCTAAGTTGTGTTTATGGAGTTTGTGCTGTTTATAGAGATATGAGACGATATATTTCTCGATAAAATTAGTGAAACTAAGTTTCAGCATCGCAGCGTAATAAAGATTCTGACAAAAGAAAGCATAATGGTCCAAAAGCAATTCATGAAAGAATGGTTGCTGTATATGGGGAAGATACACCATCTTATTTCCAAGTAAGACATTGGTCTATGCTCTTTCGATGGGGTCGAGAGTCAAGCAATGATGAACCAAACTCCGGACGACCAGTTGAAACTCGAACTGAAGACTGTGCGTAAAGTCACAAATTTGGTACTGAAAGATCGGCGCGGTAAGATCTCTGTCATTGCCAATGAACTCTGTATATTCGAAACAAGTATCCTCAAAATTTTGCATAACGATTTAGGTATGAAGAGGGTGTCTGCACGGTGGATACCCAGATTGCGTACACCTGAACAAAAACTGAACAAAACTACAGAAAAGAAGTTTCTTAAGAAAATTTTGTCAAATTGCAAAGTGACAACACATTTTTGTCTCGAATTATCACCGGGGATGAGGCTTAGGTATATTACTGAGACTCTTCTACTAAATAAGAATCCATGCAGTGGGTTCATAAGGGCTCTCCACCACCAAAAAAGGCCAAGGCGCTATTTTTTGGAAAAACTGTTTTCTAGGATGCTGAAGGAGTCTTGCTTATTGATTATACCATAAATGGAGAGGCCTACGGAAACGCAATTAATAATTTAAAATCTGCTCTGGAGGAAGACATCCGCATTCTAATCCACAAAAAAAATTGCTGCTGCACGACAATTATCGGGTTCATAAGGCAAACAAAGTTCAGTAGCTAATCAATGACTGTGGGTTTATAGAGTTAACGCATCCACCATATAGCCCTGACCTAGCTCCGTCAAACTTGTTATTCAACAATTTAAAAAAGCATCTGAGGGGAAAGCGTTTTGGTTCTGATGAACTCAAAGAAGCTGTTGAAGAATATTTTGAGGGGTTACCGAAGCAATTCTTTTCTGAGGGTATGGGGCAACTGGAAAAAAGATGGAATAAGTGTATTAGTGTTGAAGGAAGTTATGCAGAAAAATATTGTATTAGTGTTGAAGGGAGTTATGCAGAAAAATATTTTTTTTGTTCTCTTATGTGCTTCTTTTCATGGCTAGGTACACAACATAAAAATACGCCCTCGTACTAGCAAGTTCGTTTTTATATACAAGAAAATATTTGCTTTATTTGCCACATTAGGTATTCTACGAATCAGATTATTTCTTCCTCGAAATATTCTGCAATATTTTTATGTATACATTGATACATAAAAGAGAAAACGAGACTTTTTAGCATTTGATGTTTATGTCTCTCTGTCTTGTTCCCGTTCAAATACCTGCCAGTTCCGTTTCTATACACAATTCACTGTGCATACCATTCTTATCGAATTTTTACTTCCATATGTGAACTTGAAAAATCAAAACAAAGATCTAAACTAAAAAATGACCTTATGGAATGTATAACTTTTCTTTACATTTTCATGAGTCCATCGATATGACTGACACTGATCTATTATGTACCTACTTTCATTCGGATGGTATTTTCCGATATGTTGGCTAAAGAACAATTCTTAACTTTGCTGCCTCTGAACGAAAGAACTCGCGCAGAACATATTTACTGAGTTTTCCTAAATATTATAATATAACACGAGCTACCGATTTACAAAATCGTGCCCATTACAACTAATGGAGCACCATCACCATATTCGTTGCGCCACTGTGTTTCACAAATATATCTAGCTCAAAGCAGGTGTAGCGGTAGGCGCTATTTAACATGTGTGCAACGCACAATCAGAGATCAGAGTCAATCTGTTTCGAATGTTGAATGTATGTAGATGTTGCAGACATGGAACCAACAATTCTTTAATAAAAAGGGAATACGACTACGATTACAAAAATTGGAACTAAGAAACTATCTTTACTTCACAACAATAATTTTACTTTTACTACAGTTAAATGATTTTCAATCGTTGTTTAAAGTGATTCCATAGATTAGACACATTTAAAATAAAAGTTCCTTTATTAATTTGTCTCCGATAGTATTTTCATACGTAATCACATTGATATTATTGAACTCTTCATTCAAAGCTATATAAAAAAATTGACACATCAGCGTTACTTCGTAGTTTTCAACACTAATCAACATGACTATTATGTACGTGTGTACTTTTGAGACTAAGTACCATTGGATTCTATACATAGTTAGAACAAACTTGAAGTAACGACCCTCCCTCCTCCCTTTCCAAGAAACAGATACTTATGTGTAAGTGCTGTCAGAACGACGACAGCAATAACGAAATAATAACAAAATAGGAAAACTTGTGACAAACATGTACGAATAACATAACATGACAAACCTCATTAGACTTTAACTCAAACTTCCCTCAAACATACATATGTCTGTACATAAGTACATCTCGTAATTATACCGACCATGAACCTCATTAAAACCTCACAATTCTGTGTTAGAAACTTAACGAAAATTTGAAAACCACACTCGAAAAAGCAAAGACCAAACTTACTGAAACAAATCAGTTGAAGAGACGACACAATTATACAATGTGAATACATTTTTAGCAATAAATATGAAATAATTAGACTAAACGAGGTATACGAAAGCTTGAGACTACCACTTCGATACTCATATGGGTGCCAAGCACTCCCAACCTTTTGATAGACCTCATACAGAGGTATTTTGGTGTCATCGGAACCATGCCATTAGAGCACCCACCAGACCGGGTCTGATGCCAAAAAAGAAGCGAGAACCTGACAAGCATACGAGCTCTAGGGATAGTACTCCCACTACCGTATACCTCGCCTGCCCCAATAGCAAGTGAAAACTAACTGAATAGCATGTTTACATACATATTGAATCCGACCGGAAAAATTACAGGTAAAACTGCAAAAAGTACGACCAATTAATTACCATACGAATGTACAGGTCATATCGTAGTTAGAAGAAACACGAATAACAATTAATTAATTAAATATTAAGAGAAGAAATACGAATATTTTAATTTCAACGGACAGCACACGTCCGTCCGCTACAACGACCGAAGTCGAACTGAGGAGACGCGAAATGTACATATATGTAAACAATGTATTATTCTTAGTTCTACGATATTAGTGACGTCAGCAAATTGACATAACGTCAGTAACGTTCGGACATTTGTTTACACAAAGTGGAAATAAATAAAGACATAAATATAAAACAGGGTGGTATATAAAAGTTAATATACAGGGTGTTTTAGAGAGATTGTTGTAGACAGTGTGGTATTGTATACAGGGTGATGTTATATACAGGGTGATCGATGTATAAGATTGTTATTAACGAAACTAATGTATGTAGTTAGAAGAAACACGAATATAACAATCCGAACAAAATAATCGAAAGCAGAGAACTTGGAACGATAGAATACAAACATAACCTCAGAAACGTCATTAAACTTGGACGGATTCAAACTTCCCTCAAAAATAATCGTCACCGTTAGTAAGTACAAAATACGTGAAATCATTCACACGACCGACAGCAATCATTATCCCACAGTTTTAATGAAATATGTACATCAATTACGCAGCGGATTAGCATCCAATAAGAATCAAATAAGAGGTTCATATTATGGTCGTTCTTATCAACTCTTCTCTATACATATACAAGACGGGTACACGCAATATGAACACGATCGGCATTTCAATATCCCCAGTTCAATTTGTTAATTCACCGTGCTATCCTGACATGAATCGAATATTGCAGCAACTAGCAACCAATAAGAATACGTTCGTACCTGCTCGCCGTACGAATTGAAAGAAAACTCAAGTATTCGGATTCCGTAGATCCGCTTATGAACGGCAAACATCGCCAATAAGGTTGTTAGACCCCATAGAGGGTATGTAATGATATTAGAATGATCCAATTCTATGAGCCTCGACGGCTGTTCCTACCCCAACATTCACGCCCATTCGAGCAGTCCCCTCGAGAGCAAGATAATTTTTGAGGGGACAGACCCCGTCCTCCGAAGACTGGTTCTCCGGAGGTAAAAAGCCGAGCAAGGTGGTCTTTGTGGTAGTGTTGGATGGGCCTGGTGTCTCCCCATTTGATATATCCGGTTTCTGAATTTTTTTCATGCTTTGCAGCTTTGGGAAGCGGTTTTTTTTTAAGTTAAGTTAAGATCTGCCATAACTGATCCCACGACTAGCTAAGTAAAGCATAGTCTCCTGTAGCAGACCCCCGCATTACTATAAGGTAAGGTATGATATAATGGGATGCGCCTGGTGCCTCAAGGTTCGACGAGTAGAGACTGGTCTTATTTCCAACCACGCATCGCATCGGCCTGGTCCGCCGCCGCCGTAGGATTCAGATTTTTATTGAGATTGTCTCCTCTTGATCCAAAGGGGAGAGTATGATAGCCGCAGGTGATGTGTAATCACCTCACGACTAGCGCTGTTTTCCTGGTGCATACCGTTAGCCCCGACACGACAGCTTGGTCAGGAGGTTTCTTTTTGACCTTTATTAGTCTAGACCGCAGTGTTTTGTTAAGACAGTGGTACCTCAGGTAGGATGGGGAAATTATACTCCGCGCTGCGATTGGCAACAAGAAGAGGGTATACCTACAATGACTAAGTTGGCCTTACCTTGGCCACAGTATATACCTAAGCAGTAGTTTCACTTCGTGTCGGCACCTTTGATCTTATGGCTTTCACTTGTACTTTGCGCAGGGGACAGCGCAGGGGCGTTTTGGTGGCGTTTCTCGAAACTAATAATGACAGAGTCGGCACCAGGAGAAATACAGGACCTGATTAAGACAAAATCGCCTCATGAATTCATGAAAGAAATTATTTCAATCGCGAAATGTTGCGCTCAGATTTGGTTCTCATTTTGTCAGTTGATAGTAGGGACCCCTTGGAGTACTTTTGTAAGATATTAGCCATAGATGACCAGAATAATAATACCTACAAATAAAACTTTGATTGACACAGACTTTTGGTAATATTAATTAAAAAGCTACATAATATGCGAAAGTAAATATCAGTAATTAGTATCATGTAATTTACGTTCGTTGATTGCATTAGATAATAATCGAATAACTACTGGTTAAAGTAAACAATAACAGATTTTACAAATATTTCTTTTAAAGTAAATATTGGAAATGTAAAACATTGTATGTTCGTTAATTACATTCATCATAGGATTATAATTGATTTATTACAATTTTTGTGGTCCTTTTTGTGGTGATATTTGTCTCACTTGATTCAAAAGTTGGAAATATACCGGAATAGGCAGTACTTTGTCGAAGTTATAGCTACTTGCTCTACGATAGCTCACAGATAAGTAACCCTATCCTTAATTTTACCCCACTTTTAAAAGAAATATTTATTTGCAATGAATTATAATCTTATAATCAACGTAATTAACGAACATGCAATGTTCTAAATTTCCCCATAATTATTTTAAAAGAAATATTTGTAAAATCTGTTAATGTTTACTTTCACCGAATACATTAGTAGTTACTGGATTATTATCTAATGCAATCGACGAACATATGAAACTAATTACTGCTATTTAAATAATAACACCAACAGTCTGTGTCAATCAAAGTTTATAATAAATAATAATAGCATTACTTCAGCTGCTCATTGTATTTGCCTCATAACTATTTCGTGTAAATGTAAATCTTAAATAGTAGTTGCATAGTTACTAATCTTAGTTTTTGAACAATCACAATTTTCGAAAGTATTCCGTTGCTTAATGATGGGCAATTATCTTAAATGGGAGATGAAAGGTTATGATAGTTGCTGTGTATATTTTGCTGTGAAAGAAAACAATACATACTTTAAACAAAAAATTTATTGCTTATGTTTTACAAACAATACATTAAGGCAAATAATAAAACTCATCCTCAGAAATAGTTGATGGTTCCTGATTCGTAGCATCCTCTTCCTTTTCAAAATGTTGTATTTTTCTCTGTAATACCCTAATCTCAGACCTTAAGCGAGCTTTTCTCGGACTGGTAGCAGATAGAATTTGGGTTGTCTGTACACTTGCAGTAGCTGTAAATAATCAAAAAAGAAGCTATGTGTGAATATACATCTACACAGTTTTAAATTAACTTGGAAGTAACCTGTGAGACTTTGGAAATCCTGGCTTGTCGATGGCTGCGCAACATCTACAGCCTCATCTGGACTTTCTTCGAACGCTGTCATGTTGGAATTTTCTACAAATGATTTATATTGTTGTTATAAAATATCCAACCGATAGGTAACGAATAAGTTTAATTTAACAATTACCTGCTAGAAATAAAGTTGGAATCGCATCTTTTTCGATTCTATTCCTGTACATACTCTTGAAATAGCAGACGTCGAAATGTATGTCGCATACTCTGGTTGCCCGCCGCAAAACTTCTTGTCCTCCAATTTGTGCAATCCATTTATTACGACTGGAAAATTTTTACATTTACATATTTATAATTTTTGTAAGTGATAATATTTGCAACTATGTATAGAATAAACATGCGTCCTATGAAACAAGATGAATTTAAATGAAAGATATATTTATACTTACATTACTTCGTCTTCAGGCAATTGAAAAAGATGGATATCTTTATTGCCTTCCTTGTACGTTTTATAATACGCGAGGAATATTCTGTGCACAACACAACGTGAAACCACAATTGCTAATAACAGAATCATAACAGAATGGACAGAATTGTTGGCAATTGTTGGTTAGATTTTTGTTTGTAAACACGCGAACGTCACGTAATCCTTTTAGTTCCACTTTCACCCGCCTATGCGACACTGCGTTGTTCCCGACGCGAGTTACATTTGAAAGCCATGAATTTGAGGGAGTGAAACTACTGCTTAGGTATATACTGTGCCTTGGCCATGTAATCCGTTGGGCTAATGCCTCCCTACCACATTTAGATGTAATGAAATATAGTATTAAGTACAGTTTTTATAATTGTAATTCGATGTAGTTTACGTTATCCGGTGTTTGTTGTATTTTATGTATCTGAAAAAAAAATGTGGGGCCGTTTTGTCTTTGTGCTGGTTTGTGCACGCGCTGTTTTGTCGTTCATTATCATCACTATCGTCAGGTCGGTCGAACGCTACTAACTTCAACATTTCTGGGGAAATATTTTCTGACCATTATGACTTGTTCTTTTTGAATTTATTACACGCGGTTTAAAGATTGTCAGAAGTGCAATCTATAGAGACTATGTTAATGGTACGATTAAATACCACATGTTTATGTGCGGAGAAAGTAGCTATCTTACCACCTACTTCATTTTAGACTTAATAAATGAAAACTTCCAGTACAGATAACTGCCACTTGCTGTTGATTGTAGCAGTATATTTTGGCACTGTGTTTCATTATTGCGGCTACTATGAAATGATTTGAATCTGTCCGTGCAGGTTTTTTAATTCCGACATCAGCAAACATTATTGTATAGTCCAAATGCAAATTTAGCTTCATTGTTGCGTTCATATTACAGTAAAATTGTTTTACATAAGTAATAAATAAAAAGTCTATTACATATTTAATTATCTTTATTTTAGAATCAGTAACATAGGTAGTATTAAACACCAAGTGGATTATTTAACCAAGGGTATACGGAAGGACATGAGTTCCGACATTGTACCATATATCTTGCCTCACCGTCCTTGTCTAAGGCGCAACTGGTTGAAGTGCAGGATGCTTCTGTGGTAGCGGGGCAAGACGACCATACCGATGATATTTCATCAAGTGATTTCGGATTTTGGACCCATTCAAGAGCTCTTTGTATGCTGACCTATGGATTCGAAATTAAAAATGGTTTATTCACTTTACTTGTCTTCATTTATATTTATTAGATGAATAATTAAAATTATCTAGTTTATATTATAAACTAAAAATCTGGTATTTTGCTTACAATATAAACATCATTTAAGCTTTCCAAATAGTCTAGGAATTGAAGATATGCCTCGTAGTTGTTGGGATTTGATTGGAACCATGCTGCGTGCATATAAAATCCGAATGGAGCTTTATTGCTGTCATAATGGCGGTGGAAATTTGTTTTTATGAATTCCAGGATTTCATCAGTTTCAGTGGGACTAGAACAAATACGCAATTGTTTTGGAAACTGGCTAATGCAATGATGTAAAGTATACTTACACAAAGATACAAGCATCAACCATGGAACAGACGTATCCGCTTGTGTCACGCCAATTCACCATTGGCTGAACCCATATTCCAGGGAAGGATGCAGTCGGACATTCGCCGATTGGACAATCTTGTTCGCTTTTATAATCTAGAGTGTATGGCCACAGTGGTGGATCCATATACGATTGTGTGGGCCACGAACAATCATACTTCATTCCTATTGTTTGTAAAGCTTGGAAGCTTTTGTTGCCTGTAAAAGTAGATGTTATTATGTAGATAACCATACATATTTTTGTTATAAAAAACGTGTACGTTCTTGATGAGACTCAAATACACCTTAGACGTTAGCTCTGTACATACGTATGTATGTACCTTTGAATTCTCGTACTGCATCAGATGAATAATAATAAACTATACCTAAACAACTTTCTGAATTCTAAAATCGAGTTTGGGATTTTTTTTTCTAAAAGACAAACGAGAAATAGGTCCAAGTAAGTTAATGATTAAATTGTTACGAAACAAGTGAATATAAAAAAATCTATTGTGTATTGGTTCATCTATTTGTTGCTCTATTTACATTTTTTAAGTACGATTTTGATCTAATGACACATAAAATCAACTGCAATCTTGACTTAATTATTGAGTAAAATTGATCACGATTAAATTTATAAGTTTTATCGTAAAAACGTTAGATAAAAAATAGCGATTCATAAACTGTTTACATAGATAATCATAATGATAGAGTAAGTAAATATTACAGTAAACTTGTGAACATTGTGAATTAAAATGAAAGCAATATAATTCAAATTTTGAATAGGATATGTGTATACATATATGTATGTACATATACATATACCTACGGAGAGTTAAGTATTATACAGTGTGTATCAGCCAAATAGCATAAATTTGATAATAAGTATATAAATGGGTCATCTAACAGTGGTTCATGCCAACTTTCTTATTTTAAACGCAACCCCATGAATATTATTCCATTGCTGGATTCTTCACAAAATTCTGGATATATTTCACATACAATGTTCTACACCTATTTTCAACTGTTTCCGAAATATAGTGTTTTCAAATTTATTGCAAAAATTAATAGAACAAAAAGAAATTATTTAATTACAGAATTTCGCTAGAACATGTTCAAATAATACGTAATACGTTTATTAATAATGTAAAAAACGAAAAAAAAAAAACAGCTAGTGTCAATGTAAGAGCTGTTCAAAATGCTCCTCGTGAACGTCTTGGCAACATCCTAACCTTCAATGCAAGTTTTTCTAGTGTTACTCAAATATCAGGTGTGACCAATCTAATTGCAAGCGTTCTCCGTCTTCTTAAGTCAGCTAAGTCGAAGGGTTAGTTTTGTATATAATTTTTTTGACATATCCCCATAAAAAGAAGTCTAATGATGTCAGATTAGGGTATCGTGCTGGTTGTAAGTCTGTCAAAGTTGGGATGACATTATTCTGGAGAAGTGCTAAATAATTATCGCGATTCAAGTTGCCATCAATGAGAAAGGGATCAAACTTGAACCTTTTCAAAGTTATTGCGTGTGTTATTTTATCATCCAATCAGGACTTTCTCTAGACCAATAACGGCGATTTTGACGATTAGTATGACTGTGAAGTGTAAATGTGCACCCATTTTCAATACGAAGACACAATATACAAACAAATTTTTGGAACTGCAATGGGTTCTCCGTTATCTGTAGTGATAGCAAATTTAGTAACGGAGGATCTTGAGCAAGATTCTTCAAGTAAACTAAATTGTCATGTTGAATTTTTCAAGGGGTATGTAGATGATTGCATATGTTGCATAGCATTAGATAAAATTGATCATGTTATACACACATTTAATTCCTATCATTATAGATTAAAATTTACGTTTGAAAAATAAAATCAAAATTCCATAAATTTTTTAAACGTTAAAATAATACATAACACGAACATAAAAACGAATTGGTACATAAAAGACACTAGTAGCAACAGACACCTAAACTACTATTCAAATACTTCGGTAAATTTAAAAAAACGCGTAATTAATAGTTTAGTTGACCAGGCTATTAAATTAGCACATCCTGATTTTAGGAAAGAGAATTTAAGCAAAGTTATATCAATTCTGGACAAAAATAGTTATCCAAAAGAATTTTACGACAAACTAATAAAAAAACGAATACATAAAATATACAACACCGGCACTAAACAAAAGAGTAAAATATATCACACAATTCCATACATTAACGACTTAAGTGACAATTAAATACGAATTTAAAAAATCAGATATAAACATTACGTTTACACCAAACAATAACAGACAGTTATTTACAAATTTAAAGACTAACATTAAAAAAGATAATGAAAGTAATGTCGTATATACATTAGAATGCAAAGACTGTAATAAATAACGATGTTGCATTTAAAATAAGAAAGTTGGTATGGGCCAGTGTTACACGATACACCCAATATAAAAATTTTTATCGAAAAGAGGGAGCTGAAGATACCAATCGACGTATCCAAGCGTTTTTTTTGAACACGAACCAATTTATTTATTATCGAATTTATTCTATTTGGCTGATACTGCATATTATTACTTAAACTTAGCAATATGGAAATCCTCACCGTGCAGAATAAAAATAAAACAAATAATCTATATGCGTGTATAAGTATAATGATTGGACATGAAATCGTTTTTGGTATATAATTTTACATATAAAAACATAGAAATACCTGCTAATTGAAGAAGCGGTATGCGTATTCCTTGAATATCATCTTCGGGTATATCCGCAAAATGCGAAACTATATCTCTTTCACCACCAAATTCTGCTATGTATCCCTCTACATCCAATTCATCCCAGTAAGCAGTGTAAGGCTCATGCGTAATGGAATGTAAAGCAATTTCGTGGCCACGAGCATGTAAATCATGTACCTAAATAAAATAATTACAAATGCTTTGAAATTGAATTGTTCCTCTTCTGAATAATAAATAGGTAGACTTGTAGTATGTGTGTTATGAAGAAGAAATATTTTATGTTACCTTTGAGTAATCAGTGTATTCGTGAGACATGAAGTATGTAGCTTGGACAGGACATCCGTCAGGATTAGTTCTAGTGAAGAAAGCCTCTTCGTAGTATGCATAGTTCAGCGCAGTAATCGCATCATCAAATGTTAGAAGAACTATCTGAAACAAAATTTAGAACGAAATATGTCTAAGTGATTCCATTCTTCTTATGTTACACAACATTCAGTTGAATGCGATTGTATATAGACTAATTAAGTGCTAGGGGTAGTTTTATTAGATTAGTCCATAAGATATTCGTATATTCTGTTTTCAGAATCGAATATCGAAATTAGCGTCGTTCAAATATCTTATGTTTAGTAGTATAGGAGGCTTTTTGCTATAAAAATCAAAGGAAATATCGAAAGTAGTAACAAGAAATGTTGTAAGAAACATAGGTCTATTGTTTTTAGTCAATAAAAGCAATTTCTGTTTTACGTATGGAGACCATCTGCAAAAAACACCACTTAAACATAATTCTGGAATTCGACTCTCTACGAACGATATTATATATGACGATATTCGCTCTATTCTACGTCACTGGATTTGTAGCGCAATAAAGAACAATCCATTAAGTTACATACGTCTTAACAGATCAGAAAACTGTTGTAGTTGCGTAGGCTAGATGGAGACTTTGGTACAATTGTCGAAACGTTGTATACACCACAAAAAAATCGTTTACTCCACCCACTTACAAGAATGCTTTATATAGGATTAATGATTTCCATCGTTATGACTAGCGAGTAGGAAACTTATGACCGATATCAGTGAATTTGAAACTTTTGGTGGTAATAAGTTGGTTACCTATTTTTAACGTAAAAAGATAAGTTTAAAAATACTCGTATTAGAAAATCGATGAACGAAGGAATCTTAGTTTGGAATATCCACGAATATCCACACATCAAGTAGCCCTTAACAAAAATATATAATACATAAATTTGACTCAATATATTAACCAAGATAAGTACCTGAGGGATTTCTGATATATCTAATCCACCTGGAATGTCTGTAGACATACATCTACAATCTGGTAATGAACATGCTGATGCATCACAGGCTTCTGCCAATACTAAGTCATCGGCGCGAGAAATTCCTGATTTAGGAGCACTCGATACTAAAACTAAGATTGCTGCTAACAGTACACAAAATTTAATCATCTTTATGTAATTTACTGACAATTTAGTGAAGCACTGCATTGCATTCGTGACAAACCATTATATATATAAATGGTTAATCTATTGAAAAAACAGATAGATTAATAAGATAGTTTTAATTGAATCTTATCAAAATAATTGCAAAAGTATTAAAAAAATAGTTCAATAATCAATATTTGGAGAGATTTTCTCCATAGCTCTGGAAATAATGTTCAAATTTAAAACAAATTAAATTGCTTGCCCCAATACGAGAGGCGCGTTATCATTATTGAGGATGGAAAGATTGATATAAGTTTTTGGAATTTTTATTCTAAATATGTTCAAAGTAATTTACATTTACAATAATCCACTTAACCATTCCCTCCTTCCATAGTTTAAAAGCGTTCAACCAGCTGTCTTTAGCGATACTAGGAAAAAATCACTTAACAGCGATGTCAATCTCTTCATCTGACTGGAACATTATTTCCTCTCAAATGTTTTTGGAGCTCAAAAAATAGCCAGAAGTCACACATCGCCAAATTCGGCGAGGAAGGAGGATGTCCTATACATTTGATTTTGTTTTCCGCTAAATACTGAACTTGTCTCTACTGTATGGGACGACGCGTTATCATGATGTAACATGATTTCCAATTTTAGAAATAATTTGATAGCTTTCGCCATTTAACATATATATTTGAAGTTTGTTGGCAGTTTCTAACAGATTCTACTATTTGTAAATCTGTCAGATGATGGGGTATAAACCGAGTTACATTTTTCAAATGCAATATTGATCTCATTTGAGAGGACCCAATCTTCAAATTGGACTCTATAATTGCACAGGTAATGCGGTTGTTCTCTTCCACCATCTTCTTCACCGCAGCAATGTTTTCGTGGTTAACAGCATTTAAAGGAGTGCCAGCTCCTTTTCTGTGTACCACCGACCTGCAACCTCGTTCAAATTCTTTATACCATCTATAAACAGTAGCCAATGATGGCGTGAAATCCCCAAATATGCCGATTTTAAACTTTTTACGCACTCAAGCTTTTCTTGAAATCATAGTAAATCATTATCCGAAAGTTCTCTCGTGATAATTCCATTTTTTCGATTACAGAAGCTTATTCTATTGACTATTTCTCAGACACTAATTGCACCAACTAAACTGTAATTAAAAAATATCACGCACTGCTTAATAAACAACAAATTTGTTTTACACGGGTAACTAGATGGGGTATGGTTACTTCTTCTCACAAGAGATATTATTTTATTGACTGTCCTACGCTTTTGAAAATTCCATCCCTGACCTTTCCTATGCGAACATTGCTTTGTAACTCGCTAAGTTCCGTTGTTGTTGTTCTATTATAGAGCTGTACAAAAGTTAAGTATACATACATTGTGTTCTAAACGTTTCACTACCATTTGTTTCCCACTCCTGTGTGAATTGATTATATACGAAAGTATCTAGCTAGACATATATTTTCTGTGATGTGTTGGAGTATATCTCATGAAAATCTTTTAATTTCTTACATTAGGTATACACATAGCAGTGATAAATATTTTTCATGTTGGTTATCTTTAATTTCTCTATTAATTTTGTTTTAAGTTATATGTAGCAACGGTCTCATGCTTTCCATATATTGTGTTTAGTATTAGCTTTCTAGTTGATTTATGACTTAATTATTTTTTATTACATTACATCTGGAAACCACAGAAAAGTAGTCTAATTTTAGTGCAATTAATATGAGTTTAACTTTGACTTAGGCATAGCATTCATAACTTTAAATATTTTCTTTGCGCTTGAGCAAGCCAATACCCGACACAAAAATGAAAATGTTCTTCCAGAAAAGCTGAATTATGAATATTTGTGAATTACATTTGCTTATATCACATGGTATACATTTACGCATAATAACTATCACAATATACAGATTATGACTTCTGAGTACTAAGTATATTAATAATTTGTTCTAATTGCAGTAGTTTTAATCAAAAAAACGGATAGACGCAAGAGATTATCCAAATAATATTGGATAGGGCTAACACCTGATATCGAGAGTAGTTTGACATTGTAACGTGTAGTACAATTACATGTTCTTTGTTTCTAAAAAATTATCCCAAACAAATTTCTTTTTACTGTGCTACCTATTTTTCAGATTGATAAATTTAGAGAATCAAAAGAAATGAATGCTATTGTTTTTGGTTTGAATTTTTATGTTTGCACAAAACATATATGTAGGGACACATGGCTTTTCATTCATTTATTTATAATCTCGACTTATTAAAGAATGAAATGAGTCCGTATCGACATAAGTATCCACGCTATCTTTTGCCTTTTATAAAATTCTTGGAAATAGATATGGAAATATTGCAGTTTTACTTAAAATTATCAATTTGAAGTATTTTTTAACAGTGTGGAATGTGTGTGAAATAACACAGAATAGATAACTTTATACTTCCTGCACTCACAACTGTACTATAAGTAAAAGCAAATTTAGGTTTGTGTTCTGAGACACTTTGTTTTTTCACTTGTACATACATTTCGGACGCCAACTACTTTTTACAAATAAAGGACTTGCGACAACTTCGTAACTATGCAGTCTATGCTGTTTGTCTAGGAAAAAATCATGTGTATTATGTCATTTTAACCATGTAACCCTTAACCAACCTTATACAACGTCTTTATATATCTTTAACAGATTTAAACATACCTTAAAGCTACGTATTAAAACACATCTGCGCAATTCTTTCCTTTTGTCTTAAATAAATTACTGCGGCGTGGTTTATGATCTTGTTCTTGCGTTTACAATATTTGACGGGTGATTCAATCTTCTCTCGAGGTGGTTCATCTATATCACCGTCAAAGTAGACCAAGCCAATAACTACATCTTGCCTTCCTCCTCTCGTAGACATACGAACAGCAGCTGCAGCTAAATTGCTTGAAACGAATTAGACGAGCATTAATAGTCTCGTGGTGCTGTTCTTGGAATTTCACGTTCACTCGAATACATCAACTTACTTGGACCCTCTACACATGCTGTTTTTTTTAATGAGCGGATTTAGGTGTTTGCTGGTTACAGATTTAGTAGATGATAAGGAAGCCTTTTCAGCGCGTGTCTGCAATCCTTGCTATGGCTGTCGGTTCTTTATAGCGTTGACATCTTCCATTTCCATTGGAGGTATCTTGGATTGGCTGTTCGTTGGTCTCAGCTGAACCAGATCAAACTTGTAGCTTTCTCTGAATTTCCTGGATTGAGGTTTTCAAAAGACAGAAAGTCAGTTGATAAAGTGAATTGAACGATTTTGTTAGCTGATTGTCTGCGTAGTATTCTTTACTCTCTTACATATAGACCTTTGCCTTGACCTTGTATATAGCCCAGGCTAGTGTCACTGGCATCCTATTTGCTATTCAGAAAGTCTGCAAAGAGGATTTGTGCCCGAGGTAGGTCGGCCTATTCTCAGGTGATCACATATCCCTGGCTGAAGTTGCTACTCTACTGTATCTTTGTCGCCGCAGCTCAGCAGCAACCAGCTAGGTTTAAATGTTGAGCTAAAGAACAATAGGCTTATAGCGGCATCCTTTTGATTGATGATTTCTTTTAGTCTTTCGTTTTGCATCTTACCTAATTGTTATGTGGTTAAGAGTACCATGGGAAATCGAGAGGCTAAGATATCTATTCTGATGCTGTCTGTTACTATTTCATAACTTTTTCCGTGGTAAATTTTTTCACAGCGTCGGATGATTGGTTTTATGGTATTCATTTCAGGAGTAGTCGTGGTTTTTCGAAGCAGGCTCCCTCGTTACCCTTGTTCGTTGAAGTCTTCTTAGCGATTACTTTTTGCGTTAATTTGCTACCCTCTTATGGATTGTGCCTTTGTTTAATACGCTATTTGTAGTGTTTACATGTCGCTACTTCAAGCTTTGGTTTGGAATATTTTGGGTGGTTCGTATCCCTAGCATGTTGTTCTAGGCCAGTTGGAGAGTTAATAATCGACGGAGATCAACTTTTCTCCAAGGTTGGGATTTAAGGGAATAGATTTTCTGTTTGGCTACAAATCCGTTCGCCCTAGCCCACACCAACTAAAAAAGTCTTTCGGTCCAGTCGGCTAAACCAAGATCTCCCATCCGTACATCTGCAAGACGTCTCCACGAACAACGCAAGAGTATGATATGACAAAGCACTAGCGGGGCCGGGAGATTGGTACGCAAAGCGGTTTTTATGTGGACTGTAAGTTTAGTCGCTCAGGCGGAGCCAGACACTCTCCGCCATGTTGAGCCTGCGCAGACCTTTAGGTCGATGGCAACGCTTATGATCGCTCTTGCTAGAACACCAGCCTATGTCAAGATCGAGAAAGGGTCGGTGGCGAAGGAGTAAGAGTACCATTTTTTGATAGGAAATAATTACCAACGCAATATTATTTATGGCGGGGTAATATTGTAACAAAGCCTACAAAAACAGGTTTACATACAGCAAGAATTACAGTGGCAGTGCGACAAGTAACATAGTTTGGAGGCCGCTGTAATTGCACCAGATATAAAAGAATATTTATTGTATTGGCGTACCATGCAGAACATTAAATTGTATAAATTCCAACTAAACTAAAGAGACATATTTAATTAAATATTCATCTGGCAGAACTATGCCAGATGTAGTTTATTCGCCAACAGTATAAAATCACTATCGCAAACAATATATTTTAGTGAAACTTTATCTTAATATTATTAAAGACTATCTAATGAAAAAGAGATCAATCATCATTAATTGACCAAACATACACAGTAGATTATAATCATAATAAAGCATCGATATTGATATTGATTGATTTACTAGTCATCAAGGCAAGTAAATTGTGCACCATTGTGTACACAAAAATAAAGGCATTTTCGGAGGCCCTGGCATCACGCTACCAACAAGTACAATGAAATTAGATCAAGTGTCTGTATTCAGCTTCGTTCTACTTTGTTGGTTTGTATATCCTCTTAATATATCATTACAAGATTTTTACCTTTTTTGTGAATCCCTTGAGGTTATTTTGATGAACGAATCTGCTCTTGGTGATATTAATTTACCACAATTTGCAACACATACGCAACTAAACTCACTATGGAACTGTGAGAATCGGCTTCTGGCTTAATCTCTTTGAACTTGTCTCCTGTTTTTTGGTTTCTCCTGAAAGCAATCTATTTGTTCCTTAGTCAGTGTGATCTATATATCTTATGTTTCCGTCATCGGAAACGTAAGATATCGCACTATCATCACTTACTGATGATACTGCGTTACCCACGAATAATAATAATCGGTATGATTTAGTCAAATTATAGTCTGATCTTTGTAACACAGATTGGTCATTTCCTGAAAACCACAGTGATGTCAATTCGGCTCTTGATAAGTTCTATGCACATTTTGATACTTCTCTACCAGTAATACATACTCTGGACCTCGTTGTCCTGCGTGGTTCTCTAAAGCTATTACTTCAAACCTAAAGCTAGAGAATTATTATAGACAAAAATTGAGAACTCTAGCTTCCTATTCAGCTTACCTCGCCAAAGTTCAAACTTCGATTAGAGTTAATCCGAAAGAGATCTTTAAGTTCATTCACACCAGGAATGGCACCATACGTATACGTAAAGTCTTGTTTGATGATGATGGGAGTATTGATATACCTGAGGAAATAGTTAATGCCTTTGTTCCTAAATTTTTCTCAATACACATAGAGAGTAATGATTTTTCACCTAAAATTATTCATTCCAACTGTACTCCTTCCACTTTGTTGCCAACCACGGAAGAAGAGAAAAATGACAAAACTCGTGTTACTAACTATAGACCGACTTCTATTTTGCCAAGGTATTTAAACATGTTCTTTATTCTTGTTTGCATTACAATATAGTCATACAATATAGTATATTGCACCAACACAACATGGTTTTAAAAAAAGAAAGTCAACAGTTACTACTCTTGTCGCTATATGTCAATATGTTAGTGAACAACTTGATCGTCAATGCCAGGTTGATGTTAGCAGCGCTTTTGATGCCTTGATGTTCTTTGGATTAAATTCTTCATTCCTGCAACTTTTAAATTTTTACTTAACTAACAGAATTCAGTATGTTTTTTTTACAATGGTTACAAATCATTTGATTTTACTCCGACTTTCGGAGTACCACAGGGGACCGCTTTTGTTTGAACTGTTCGTGAACGATTTAATGATGTCTTTGCCCGATCCGGTATTAGCTTATGCGGACCTAATGATGGATGCCTACTTAAAACACTATACTTCAGTCTTGTTGTCAGCAAATTGAAACACACATCTATGGTTTGGTCACCACATTATAGTTATCCACCTACAACTCAGCATTGACAAAATCCAACGCCGTTTCCTGAAGTATATGTCCTTTAAAATGGATAACCAGTATTTTGTCAGAGGTGTTGACGATGAGTCCCTGTTGGAAAAGCATAGCGTATGATCTTTGGGACACTGTCCGAGGGTGGTTGGAGCAAGATTTGGTTGGAAGATTGTTTGTGGTAGTATTAATACTGCTGATTTCCTTTCCTCTATCGATTTCCTTGTACCTCGTTTATCCTTTCGCTTGTCATTTACCTTCTCATTACCCTGTTCCTCACACAAATTTATTATTAAAGTCATCGTTATTGACAATGTGTCGTAATGCTGATTTGTTGTATAATGATATATTACTTGATGTTGTGGATATAGGATCTTAGTTCTTTGATTTTCGTTTTTTTTTTTTGAATATATTATATTACTTTCCTATATATTTTTTAATGTATGTACTTTAGCAGAAGTATGTACATATGTATGTATGTACTTTAGTTTGTCCTGTAAAACGTTTTGCCGTTGGACAATAAATCGTTATTATTATCATTAGAATGTCGGATGAATGTGATGCAACTGGCCATACAAAACGGGATATCCTTAATGTTGATTCCAGAGCACACTAATCCAAAGAAAATGAAATGGCGGTTGAACTTGCATTTTATTTGACCAGAACCCTTCTTTGGTGTGTCAAACCACAAGCTCAAGAAGAAATTTAAACACTAGGAAGCAAAAGAAATGGTATCCTTCAGGGGGAAAACACACGGACAAATACAGGCGAAGATATTTATCAACTGCTCGCCAAATAATAATACACAACTTCTTGATCTAAGAAAATCAGGCTTAAGAACACTCACGGGACTGCTTGCGAATGGGCAAAGCTGATTAAGACACGTGTAGACTTTGCGAACTGACAACTGAGATAGCCGAGCACATACTTTGCGAGTGCGAAGCATTAGGCTGGCAAAGATTTCAGTATCTACCACGTACGACTCTAACGCTTGAACAGATTAAGGCTTCGGCATCAAAACTATACAAGTGGGATTCGTTAAGAACATTCGGATTAGAGAGGTACTAAAGAAAAATGGTATTCACAATAGATCAATAGGTCGCAGGGAAGAGATGTTATGAAAACTATACGACCCTTCTTTTTACATTATATTACATTACAGAATTAGTAATAACTTTTTGAACATATGCGATGTTTATTACACATTAATCTTCAGCTAAAGTGAAGTACATGCAATATATTATTTAAACATATCTAACAATTTATTAAAACTTTTTCATGCGATATATGTATGTTCTACATGATTAAACCAAATTACATACGATAAAACGATATAAAAGAAGTATTGCTCATTCAGTCGAATGTTTATTAAAACACCATTATACATATTTCAACAACATTATAGTCCAAGTGGGTTAAATAGCCATGGGTATCTTGCAGGACATCCAGGAAGGCATTGCGTCATGTACCTCATCTCACCATTATCGTTTTGTAAGCCACAATTCCTAGCGGCACAGTCAATGGCATGGGTAGCTGGACAAGAAGACCAAACAGAGGACAACTGGTTCAATGTCTTAGGATTTCGAACCCATTCTAAAGCTCTTTGAACGCTAACCTGTTCAAAAATAGGTAAATTTAAAATAAATAGAAATAAATACAGTTTTGAATATTTTAAAACCACAAGAACGAATACTATTACACTTACAATGTAGTTGTACTTACGATATAAACATCATTCAAACTTTCCAAATAGTCCAAGAATTGCAAATAAGCTTCGAAATTATTTGGATTTCTTAAGAACCATGCTGCGTGCACATAAAATCCAAATGGTGCTCTGTTATTATCGTAGTGACGATGGAAATTTCTTTTGATGAAGTCTAAGACTCCTTGGGTATCGGTGGGCCTATATATAAATGTTATCAATATATGTATGTAGTAGACATTATATTTGCGAGAATTATGTTCTACTTACACAAAAATGCAGGAATCTACCATAGAGCATACATAACCGCTATTGTCTAACCAGTTTACCATAGGTTGTACCCACATTCCAGGAAATGAGGATGTTGGGCAGGCTCCTATTGGACAATCTTGATCTGACAAATAATTCAATGTATATGGCCATGCTGGAGGATCCATATATGCTTGTGTTGGCCAGGAGCTATCATACATCATACCAGATCTTTCAATAGCTTGAAAGCTTCGGTCACCTGCACGATGATAATATTTTGTTACAAAATTGCTTTTCAAAGTAAACAAAATATGTATATGTCGAGTTGCAAAACTAATGGCAATTCAGTTCCTGTCTATCTAATATTTATTTTACCTGCCAGTTGAAGAAGTGGTACTCTTATTCCTTGAATATCTGTTCTCGGAATATTAGCAAACTTGGCAATCAGTTCTCTCTCTCCACCAAACTCCGCGTAATAACCTTCTTCATCTAAATTATCCCAGTAGTATGTATAAGGTTCATGGGTGATGGAATGTAGTGCAATCTCGTGACCCCTAGCGTGTAATGCATGCACCTGAAGACAGTTACGTTATAAAACCACACAACACTAATTCAATTATGTAAGCAAAAGGTAATGGAAAATGGATTACTGCATGTTGTGTAAGGATCAACACAAGTCTGGCAGGCAAAGGTAGATTTATAAACGAGAAAACAAGCTACTTACCTTTGAATAATCTGTATACTCATGAGATACATAGTAGGTGACTTGTATCTCACATCCATCGGGATTTTTTCTTCCGAAGAATGCCCTTTCATAATAATCGTAGGTCTGTGCAGTAACTGCATCGTCGAAAGTCAGCAATACCATCTAAAATAATATTGTTATATGTTAGAAAATTTTGTATCGGAGTGTACATATGTATATGTTTGAATTTATTTCAGTAGTGTATGAAATTTTAGTCACTTGCGTAAGTACTGGCCAAAGATGCATCTAATACTGCAATAATCACATATCGTCTAAAGTTACCTACTACTAAAATTTGAATTCTTAGTTTTGAGTTTCATTAACAGTTAATAAACGCAAGTTTCGGTTTGTTCTATTGTATTCACTGCAACTCAACATCACCTTCAGTTTAATTATTAGGTATAGAATTAATTTGAAAAAATTATAAAATTATTAAATCTTCAATTAAACATTTTATACACTAATTAAAAAAAAAAAGTGTTTTCAACAAGTAATTGCTAATTGAAACGCAGCAAGTAAACATTTAAAGTATCTAATTTAAACCGTTTAAGTCGCTCAAACTGTAAGTTGTAGTTACGATATAAGTACCTCAAACAAATTACTATAAAACTCTTTCACGTAATAAGATGATGTTTAAACAAATACCAACATATAGCTATACCTACTTGTGGAATTTCAGTAGAAGGTAGATTGTTTGGTATATCAGTAGATATGCAGCGACAGTTTGGTAAAATACATGATGCCGGTCTGCAGTACTCCGCTTGGAATGTAGTAATATTTTCCGATTTGGGGGCTCCAACAGCCGCAGCCAAAATTGTGGCTAAAACAGCAAGTTTAAACATGCTTTCTGTTTGAGAATTTTATTAACACTGCAGACTCCACTTGATTTCGTTGTTTTATATATAGAAACAGATAATCTGTACAGCAATTATTGATTTTGATAAATGAAGTTCATACGTGTATTACGGAATTTATCTTTAGTATCTCTGAAAAGCAAAGTTGTTGTTTTAAAAGTATAGATCTTTGCGATATAAAACTTCCTCTTAATATGTTTCACTGATATTTTTGGTAGTACCTACATATGTATAGGCAAATGTGTACACAATATCACACTATCATGAAATACAGTAATAACTTTCAAGACCATACTTTTCAGAGAAATTATATGAAATTAATTGCAAATAAATAATAAAAAGATGCAATTGCGTAAACACAGAGCAATGAACTTTGGTATAGAAAAACTATACAGCTTATATTCACCAGGAGAACTATGCTAGGTGAGGATATATTACTATCGGAAATAAATATAAAGCATAGCAGCATCAATGTATGGTGCGTAAAGGGATGGCCAACTGTTTTGTTTCAACTTGTCTCCATAACGTTAACAATGATAATATTAGCCAAAAGAACTACACAACGTTCAAGTTTCTGACCAATAATGTTCCTTCCATACATGGTCTAGCGTATGTGGCGCTATGAAGATCTCGCTCTGCATACACTGGTGTTTTGGCATTAACAGAATGTCTTGTAACGTGCTAGGATCAAACGCTGCCGTGCAATACGCTTCCTAAAGGTTTCTATCTGCTATGAGGGCATATCTACACCAGTTGCTGAGAAGATACATCTAATGCTATGATACCATGACTAAGGCACGATACTTCCAATCCATGGTTACCACGAAGAACCGCCACCGCGTGTGGGGGAAAGCCCTGTATGGCGTTATCCTACTGGATAAGAGTAGGTGCTGGGATACCTTCAGGCTCCTTGTTGGCATATGAACAAAGGAGGATATTTTTGCCCGGAGCTAGAGGGCTTGCAGGGTTGAAGCTGGAAGAACGGGAGCGACAATCAAGAGATGGTAGAAGAGATAGGCAAGACTTGAGACGTCGGCAGGCTGGATGAAGACCTTGATATCAGATATATTCCTTGGGTTGGTTGCAAGCATAGGGAGATTATAATCTTACCCAATTTTTTATTGGCCATGGCTACTGTTGTGCTGACCTCAAAAGGTTTAAACTAAATGAGGTAGATTCTTGCAAGTACTGTAACGATGTGAACACACCTGAACAAGCGGTATTGGCGTGTAATGGATTGATCGCAGGACAGGGCAAAGTTGGTGCTGGAGGTAAAGCCGTTCAAATTTGAGTAGTATCCACAGTTTGATCACCAAGGTAATGATCTTCAGAGAGACACTGGCAGTGAACTAAACAGACATACAAACGGCAACCTCAAGTTCCTCGATAATATACAATAAAGCGATTTCAGTGATTTTCGGGATCAATTAGAGGGAGTTTTAGTGGGAAGGCCAGTGAGAGAGTGCCACACTACCGTTGCTATAGATCCCAGACAACAGTGTTTATAAAGGATGTCCCCTTATCGGTAAAATAAAGCATTAGCTATTTATATGCAAATTTATAAACAGAAAATTGTAGGAAACTTTCTGTTTCTTTGTTGGAAGTAAATTGCAGTAAATGCAAGTATGGCATTAATACACTGATGTGTGGGACGTGTGCATAAAAAGCAAATACATTTAGAAACTTAATAAATGATATTTAGCAAAATTCTCGGAGTTTTATTAAGTTATCGCAAATATCATTGCGATAACATGCACCAATTTTTTTGCAGTTGACAGGGAAAAATAAATGTATTGTAGTCTGCACAAATTTTTAGTTCGATCGAACTAATTTAAATAACAAAGGATTTTTTCAGATCTATTTACAAGCTTGGGTAACTACAAAATGCAATAGTATATGTATACTGCTATTGTAGTATTGTTATAAAAATTATTTACGTGACATATGCATGTATTGGCGTTTCCAATTTATTTATTTAGTGTTAACAACGTTATTACGTCAATATTTCGCTGACACTTAAATGCTTTTGTATAAATAGATACATTTGTAGGGAAGACTACAATATAAAGTACTCTATCTTATCTGTCCATTAGTGATTATTAAACTTAGTGCTAAAATTAATTCCTTATGGGAAACTGTAGAATAATTTATTGTTCTAAATGTATACATTAACGATGCAGCCTGTTTTCACTGCGATCTATGGGTCTAGCTTTGTCTTTTTATCGCCTTCTAGAGTTTTGGCAGAGTTGCTAGCCGTATCTGGATACAGTTCCCTAATGCATTCTAGTCTCAGTCTGGCTAGTTCCTCGCCTTTTTCCGTCCGACCGAGGCTGCTCATACGTTTTTTGAGTCTATAGTGTCCCGTTAACAACCTTACAATTAACTTCGTTTGCATGTCTTTGTTCAGTAGGTGTTCTATAAATGTAGTCATATATTCTACAAAGAATTTCTTAGCCTCTCTCCATCTTGGGCGGCTTTTCTACCAATCTAGAGGTTTGTCGGCCAATCAATTTTTAATGGTTTTCGGCTATTTTTCTCGTTGTGCTTTCGCACAGTGGGATAGATCCGATGAATGGCTTGGACGCCCTTTTCTTAGCCCGCGCATCTGCTTGTACACACTGTAAAAGCGTCGCTATCTTCTCAGACAGCCAAGCAACATTTAAAGCGATTAGTTCTGCAAGTGTTGACTCCAAACTGGTTTGGAACTGCGTTAATGCCTTAAACGAGGTGGGTTCCCAAGGGAAACTAATTTTGGCGTAGGTTCCCAGCCACGAGGGCGTGAAGGGGAATGAGGCGGCAGACGAGCTGGCCAGACAAGGTTTGTCAAGGTAGTTTGTCGGGTTTGGCCCATCCTTCGGCACCACCAAATCACAAATCAGAAAGTCCATCAACTAATGGATACATTATAAGTCTAGGGAATGATGGCAAAGATCACCAGGACAAAGACAGGCAAAAGCGTTCCTAAAAGAACAGAAGCCTGAATTCACTAGAGATCTGCTGGATAAAGACAGGAAAACGGTCAGAAACGGTAGGTCTGTTGACAGTTCACTGTAGACTAAATAAGAATATGTACAACATAGGCCTGGCAGAAGATGCCATATGCAGATTGTGCAAGGAGGAAGAGGAAGCCCCAGTCCAGGTGCTGTGCCAATGCAAAGGCCTGGCAAGGACAAGGTTTCTAATGTTCGGCACGGAGTATCCCCCAGCACAGAGCTACATACAGGAGTCGCTCTCAAGGATACTAAGCCTCATAAAGAGAGCAAAGTTAGAGGGCGCCTTTTAGGATCACTGGGGATCACAATAGACCGGGAAGATAAAAGAGGGCCGTAATGTCACCCCTAATCCAATCTAGTCTATTGTTTAGTACCTACAGAATATGCCGCATCTTTTTGTATCCTTCTATGTTCAATGACGTGTAGTTTTTGTTTACCTATACACCCTTTTGATTATTGAAACATTTTGCAAGGTTCATTTTCATACATAAAATTACTGTACATTACTTATGGAGTGTGAACATGGTGTTCTAACTTATGCACATTTCTTATTCGTAGGAATTTAACTATCTCTATATCTCATGTCTTCTTGCACTAACTGGTGTTGTCGAGTATCCATAACCATTAGCATATTTAAGATCTCGTCTTTGTTTCAAATGTCAATAAAGTGGATATAATGGAAATATGGTACCCAATTTACAGCTATTTTAAGCTTTCTTTTCAAACTTCTACAAATTCTTGATGATAATTAAGTAACACATAATTAAGGTATGCACACGAAATTGTCAGCTTCGCATACAATAGGATGTCGAAGCTAATTTTGTCTTGGAATAGTAATATTTAATCAAAATTGCATCATAAAATATACTTGAATTGATTTTTTTCTCAACAATCTATATGGAGCAAAGATAATAGAATTTACATCGTCTACAATACAGAGAAAGAAATTAATGAAACCTATGTAAACCGGTTATAGATTTCGTAAAGTAAAGATCAGCAGTGATTTCATTTCTGGCAATTGAGATGGGGAAATGAATACTAATATGATAGTAAGCAGTTAAATTATATTACTTATTTGCTATTTATCACAAGCATAGGTCCACTTACCCCCAACCGTATTTTAAGTATCCTTTTTATATTTAAGCATGTTAAGCAATAAGCGAAAATTTCCATATTCTCTTCTCGCAAACCTACCTGCTGTTCGATTCTTCTGAGAGTTCGCGAGGTTGTTGTAATTGAAGTTTTCGTATGTGAAAAGTTTTTGTTCTTCCTACACTAGTGTAGTAGGGATCAACGTTCGAAAACACGGCAAATAGGATATAGTACTCAATATAATTTTATCTATATATTTGATAATACTGTCAAAATAATCCTTTTTAAAGTTATAATTATATGAAATATTAGATTCTTATCATATTCCAAGTATTTTTTCCTAGACTTCCTTGAGTGGCTTTTAAATATATTAAACATATTTATACATCTCATATCGCCTGTAGATAATATGGAAAGCAAAAGTGTTTTAGGAAACTACAACGCGTCATTTCCTGTAAGAGTTTTTACACTCATACTGCAAGATGCTTCACCTTGTCAACATGTATTGTTTTGTAATAATTTTTAATTAATCTACTTGCGTGTTTTTGACAACCTTTAACTTTCTAAATTCGGATATAAAAATGTTGACAAGCGTTGTAAAATAGATTTACATACTTTATAAATGTTGTAAGGTTATTATCTGAATTAAAAATGTCTTGAATTGTTTGAGAGTATATGAATGTACCTACATATGTTACAATTATTTCATCAAATTGTTGCTGCTTAATAAAGATGAATTGCAGCATCTGCAGCACATTTATCTTTACATACGAATAAATACCTACAAGAACTGAATACTTGTGTAAACTAAAATTGCATATGACATTTCATATACATAAGCAAAACTTGATTAGCAATATCTCTTTGCATAATGTTATTCAGTATAAGTAGACACCTATTATTTATGATTTAAAATTTAGTGATTTTGTTTTATATAATACATCATTGTATAATTCAGTCAAAGAGCTTTAAATAAATTGCAATGGCTGTGATGGTTTCAAAGAAGGTATTTCCCCTTCGTCTATGACATCTACGCCAAGGTGGTTAGCTAGAATTTCTGTGATTGCGATGTTGTCTGGTGTCAAGTGTTCAGGGGTTTCATATTCCATTACGCAGAATTTGCAGTCGCTATTCTCTTTTAGACCTATTTTTCACATGTATTTGCCAAAACGAAAACATTTCCTGATGAAATTCTGAGAGGGTAATCTGTTTCTGTAAGTTCTGGAATGGCGTTTACTGGTTGCTTGTTGAGATTTCCAAGTATTAGCTTTGGCTGTCCCAGACTAGAAACATAAGATTTCCTCAGAGGGATGCTCTGACATACACCTCCCTGTCTCCGAATTCATTAGTAAAAATTGACGGTGTACAAGAAAACAGAGCAATTTATATAAACGTATATTTGTGATTGTACTTACAAAGCCGTGATTCGATTTAACATTATGATAACATATTAACAACAACTGAAAATGAGTAAACAAATCGACTTCTTTTGTTACTATTTCGCTACAATTATGGTACATGTGTAATTTTACAAAATATCATAATTACATATTAGTCACTACATTGGTGCTAACGTAGTTGTTTCGTTTCGTAATATCGGCGTTTCTCCCAATTTTACTATAATTTCGCTTAAAGCACTGTATGAACCAGCGAGTAAACCGACGACTCCAAATATTATTAACAACAGATTTTTTATGAGACACCACTTAGTTAAGTTGTCGGAATAATTTACGCAAATTTCCATAATGGCTGGAAAAGCGATGCCTAGTGCAGATAGACAGAACGCTCCAAATAATGATATGAAGAGACCAAGTAGTGGAATTGATCCAGCTAATATAACTGCAAATTAAAAATGATTATTTGAACAGTCTAATATTCATATAATTAATTATTAATGAACTGGGTCACTTACATGTGATAATCACAGCTACAATTCTCAGAATATACTCGTACAACAGTTTCATTTTTGGGCTACTATTCTGTAGGTGTTTTACAATATATGTTTCCCACATGATTTGCACTGGTACATAACCTTGTAATCCGTACGAAATAAAGATGGCAAGTGAATATAATATGTTCACACATTTAGCTAACCTAAAATTAAGAACATCGTTTATTAAAGGAATTACTTGAGTAGCAAACATGTTTGTAATGCTAACACTAAAAAGCACATTTTGGCGTATAATTAAATTTTATCTTGGCTCAGATATTAATTCCAGTTGCACCATACTATGGTAAATTCAGAAACTATTTTATTATAGATCAGATTAGACTAGAGACTGGGTTAATGAGGCATTCATCACTTTTCACTGCGACCTATAAAATCTGTTGTAATTATTCTTAATCTTTTAGTTGCAGTTGATTTTTAAGCTTCTGAACAAGCCCAATATCTCCTTGGACGGCTGCAAATATTCCTGATCAAGGTGATAATATCTTTGTTGAGTTACAGATAGACAGTGGCACATAATATGTCTGTCTTTTTCTTATGTTTCGGGCAGAATGGGTATTTATCATTGTCCCTTTTGCCCATCTTTGTGAGGAGTTACTTTGAGGTGACGAGTAAATAAACCTGCGATTTTTCTGACATGCTTCTTATTGAAGCCCAGCAGTGCGCTACTAACTGAGAAAGTGTTAAAAATTTTTTGATTGTCTTACTTTTGGAGTAGTTACCCAGTTGAAGATAAGCTTTCACATTGACTTTAATAAGTCCATCGATTGGCTTTAGTACAGTAACTTGTTACTCTATGCATTTTTTTACAAGGCAATCGTCAGTCCCATTACCGGCGCATCCATAGTATCCTGATACCCCTTAGCCTAGGCTCGGAGACAAACGTCTCTAGAGCATTTAATGCTGCTTACTTGTGTGAGAAGCCCAACCGTCTTTCAGACAGGAATCTGCATCACTCAACAATGTGCATGTTTGAAAAGACATTTTTGGAGGTGGGTTACTATCGTTTATGAATAGAGGTTCTATTTTGTATGCTATTTGTGCTTCAACATCCTTTAATATCATATATCAACTTCTAAAGTAAAGTTTCCGCGTGTGCTCTGCTTTTCAGCTCTCTAGCGACAATACACAAACTGACGTCTGCAATTGTTATTCTTACACATTTATCTTTATAATGAATCATAAAATCCACTAAAAATGTTATTATTGAACCTCTGTAAAGTGACTGATCTCGTCATAGTCCGCAACAAGAAGTTTAAAGAATTTCTGAATTTTATTACGCATAAATGTTCGTATTTATTTCTAATTTTTCATTAATTTAAAGGTAATTGCCAGGCAGACAGTGTTAAATAAGCTTGTTTTAATAAATTTCAGAAAGTTTTCCAGTTTATAAGACCATTCCGAACGAGCACTAGGTGAAGCAAATACGGTTCAAATCAAGTTTAGTTGATTGTTCTCATTAATTATCACTTAGATCTTGAAAATCTGTGTTTTTTTATTCACACTAAGTTTTAAATTCATACTTACGTGTCTTCCTTCGGAAAATTAAGGGTAATAGATGGTTCTGAGCCTTCTCCATACCTCCAGTAACCTAGAAAGCCTAAACCCAAGTAGAGAATCACAATTACTACCATAGATATGTTTAAAACCCCACATAATCCACCAAATGATTTAGGTGTTTTCATATTATTCTCAACAGCAATTACCTAAAACAATAAATAGATTATGTAAACGCATGTCACTTTACAAGAATCGTCAAAATTTTGCTATAAATTAATTAAATGCAGCTGAACTCCGGTCTTTGATTGCTCATTTGCTATTCAAGTGAAACGTTTTTCTGAAACACACGATGAAACTAGATATTAAGGAGTACCTATATCTTAAAATTATTTTGGCTTATACAGGGTGTTCGGAAAATAATCGGCATAATCACATTGTTTTTTTTTTAATAGAACATTGTGTATATTCTTGCATTTTTGGATGTCACTGACTATTGTCTATACGTATTTATTTTATTTTTTGATTTGATGCACTTCTTTAGTGGAAATTAATATTTTTGTTAAAAAATCGATATTTATATAGCCTCATTAAAAAAATCAGTATTGCCACAAATGTGATGCTTACGATGAAATAATTGGGAATTCTTTTAGTAAGCCACAGAAGATACCTTGGGCAAAATTTCAAGTTGTTGCGACATACAGGGTGTTCACAACTCATGATCTAATTTCGGAAGCTTTGACTAACTTTTTAGATTTTTTTTTTAAATTGGACTCCTGCATATTTTTGCATAAGCGGATGCGGATTCTAATTCTGAACAATTTTTCATAATATGTTCCTATGACTATCTGTAGTCGTTTTTGATAAAAACGCAAAATTTAAAAATGTCTACGAATTGCGTTATTGAGATACATACGTAGATATCAAATGTGCTATGGTTGCATAAATGTGAAAATATGAATACTGCCAAGTATGTTAATACTAATAAAAAGTTGAGTTACTATAGTGGTATGTAAATGAATAGAATATAATAGTGTTTTCAGGCTTTGAAAATACATATATTGTAAAAGTTTATTTTACGGTATGAATAATTCTACAGAAGAACTTGTAGATATCTTTGAATTACGTGAAAGCGAAAAAAATAGCTTTCTTGCAAGCAGAATTTATGCTCAAAAATATCCTGACAAAAAACATCCAGATAAAAGATGTTTTAAGATGTTGAAAATGATCATAGGAACGGGAAGTGTGAAGTATAAAACAGCAAATAGATCAAAACTTGTAAGAACTGAGAGTAATGAATTATCGTTATTTTTGGATGGCAACAGAAAATCCCACTTTCAGCCAAAAGGAAATTAGTGAAGAAAGCAGAAAGCAGTGGGACTTCCGTTTCAGGAATTTGGTAAAAGCATCACTTTCATGGATAGTAGGAAATTCCTTCAGCCATCGCTTGTGTCTTTGATTGGACGTATGGAATGTATTTTAAAACTCTATTGTAGTGTGTATTTCCTTAGTTTGGTTTATGTTTTGCGTTACTTTTATTTTGTTATTAGTTACATATTTTGAATTGTACGATTTTAGCAAAAACGACTAGAAATAGTCATACATAACTTATGTAATAAACAAAATTTGTCCATAATTAAGATCTGCATCCGTTTATGTAAAAATATACATATTTCGTCTGAATGTCTTTTGTCAGGATAGTTTTGAGCATAAATTGAGCATAATACAAAGGTCATGAATACAAGTTCTTTGTTAAAATAATTCATACCGTGAAATAGACTTAAAATATAAATTCGACGCTTGTTACTCTATTATATTCTGTTCATGTACATATCACTATAGTAACCCAACTTTTTATTAGTATCAACATACGTGGCGGTATTTATATTTTCACAATCATAGCACATTTAACACCTACATATGTATGTACACAATGCATTTCGCACACATTTTTAAGTTTTGCTTTTTTATCAAAAACTACTATAGATAGTCATAGGAACATATTAACAAAAATTGTTGACAATTATGATCGGCATCTGTTTATGCAAAAATATACAGGGTGTCCAATTTAAAAAGAATCTAAAAAAGTTAGTCAAAGTTTCCGAAATTGGATCATGAATTCTGAACACCCTGCATGTTGCAACAGCATGAATTTTTGCCGAAATTATGTATCTGTGCCTTGTTAAAAGAATTCCTAACTATTTCATTGTTAAACAGCGCATTTGTGGCAGTATTGATTTTTTTAATGGCGCTAAGTAAATATCGATTTTTTAACATTGTTAAATTAAAATTTCCACTAAACAAGCGCATCAAATAAAAAAATAAAATAGGTACATACGTATAGACAATAGTCAGTGACATCCAAAAATGCAAAGATATGCACAATGTTCAATTTAAAAAAATATATGTGATTTTGCCGATTATTTTTCGAACAACCTGTATAATACAAGATAATTTTTAGACATACTCCTTAATGTCTAGTTTCACAGTGTGTTTCAGAAAATCGTTCACTTGATTAGCAAATGAGCAGTCAAAGACCGGAGTTCAGTTGCAGGACCCCGTATATATTTACAAGACACTCATTCTATTTCAGAACAACAGAATGATAATTACCAAGTAGAACATTTTGCATGGACAACAACTACTCTAAACTATACCTTAGAGAAACGAGATTTTATTTCCGTGAATTTTGAATTAAATTGTTTGCAGCAATGTATGTTGTATATAATAAGTATTGTATAGTACGTATTTTAAAACATTATTTCAAAGATGAAAATTTATTCAGTTTTTTTTTTCTGGATTTAGTTGCAACCTCGATAGTTTGTTGAAGAAGTTTTCAAGATAATATTGTGACTTTAGATCGTTTATTACTGTTGTAAATATATCTAGAAAAACCATTATTACAAACTATAAAAGCTGTTGTTCCGAAATCTCAAAATTGTAATTAAGTGCGATTTAGTTTACTTATTAATACTCACCACTCCTACAGCCTCCAAGGCAAATAGAGTTGTACCAAAGAATAGCGGAAATGTATAAAATCCAGCGAATTGAGGTAAACCTTCAATGGACGGTAAATCTTCAAAGATGTAGTACAGTACAACTGCAAATGATGCGAATGTAATGATGTTTGCCAGAATTGAGAATGGTGCCAATAATTTCAGATTGCGAATCGAATTGATCAATATAAATGGAATTAACAATGTTAACATATATATTTTAAGATCAAGATCCACTTTGAATAGTTCGTTGCACACTGGTTGCACGTTCACGGCTACGAATAGGACGTATACACAGCAGATACCCAATTGGTACAAAATTAAAAATATGTCAACTAAGAGTCTGTAAGAAGTTGTATAAAGTTTCTTGGTAACAGCAAAAGCGGGTGAACAATACTTACGGTGACATTCGAGCAAAACCTCGAAGTCCAGGTGGACCAGTCTCTAATGCTATTCTCATGGATTCTGGATAGGTCAGAATTGGAACTCTTAACCGTTTGCATAACGCATATTGAGCATTTACCTGAAAGAATGTATTATTAATAGAAGAACTTTGCGGTACTTTTCGTAAAAAACAAATGAACACTTTATTTGTTTACACCAGTGCAATTATACTAAAGTGTTTTTTAATTAGATAGACCTTTATACATACATCTTTTATAAAACTCAAGGTAATGAATCAATTTGTTATTACTCCAATAAGGTTAAAAAATGTATATTTTGGAATTTATGATAAGATGCTTTATATTTTTGAATTTTTGATATTGTTCTTAAAACAGAATACTTTCTCTATTTCCATTAGTGCCTCTGTAATTGGTAAAACAATAACTATAGTTATATTATTGGAGCAAGTATTGGATGTAAAAATACTTAACGGATACCTAAATTGAAGAAAATACGGAATGATTAGTGAATGAATTCGTGTGCATAAATAGGAATCTATGCACAAAGAAACATGTATCTATGTATGTATGTGTATATAAGTACATATAATCGATAACCTTATTTACCCGTAGGGTGTTAAGATAGATACTAAATTCAGTTAAAATATTATAGATTACTGATAAACAAATGTTACCCAAACTTTTTTGTTACTTGCCATCCGTATCCCTGGCTTCCATTATACTCGTTTCTTTAGACTCTCTGCTATTAAACTGTGGTCTTCTTCGCGACCTCTTCTGTGTTGTCTTCGCTATCCATACCTCCTTTGTCTATCTCTCTTCCTCCATGCGTATTAAATGTCCAAACCACTTTAATTGCAGTTTCCTTATTATTAATTAATTAATTCCTGCCTTTTCACCTCGTTCCTTATCTTGTCTTTTCGAGTGACTCCTTTCACCGCTTTCAGATATTTTATTGCCTGTATTCTGCTCCTCGTTTTATTATTTAATATCCAGCGTTTACATCCATATGTTAGACTTGGCTTAAGCACTGTATTATAAAGGGTTATTTTTGTATTTTTCGATATTTCGTTCTTTCTTATGAATGTGCTGTTTAGTGCATAACAGAGCTTTGTTGTATTTTCTATTCTACTGTTTATTTCCACGTCTTCTTTTCCATCCTTATGTATGTTTACTCCTAAATACCTAAATGTGTGCATTTGCTCTATTTTTCTTCAATCTATTTCTATTTCTACTTTAGGATTGTTTTTTCTAATTGATCTTATCTTACTTTGGTCTTATCTATGCTTATTTTCAAAACTTTTCGTTCTTTGCATATACTAGCAAGTTAGGTATCGGCGACAGCACTCTGCTCATTCCACTACCTGCATGTTCATGTACTCTATTTGCAGTATTTTAGTTTTTAATTTCTTTTAGGACATCATCAAGTATTATACTGAAAAGTACTAGACTTAGTACTCTTCCCTGTCTTAGTCCTTCCTTCGTTATAAACTCACCTGACTTCATGTTTCCCGTTCTTATGTAATTTCTTGTTTTCTGATATATAGTCGCTGGCTTTTCTCAGTTTCTCATTTACTCCTCTACTTTTAAGACTATGCCATACTTCTTTTCTTCTAATGCTATCAAAGGCTTTCTCCAAGTCTATAAAAGCTATGTAAATGGTATTATTCATGCTCTTTTCTATCAGTTGATTCAACATAACTGGACTCTTCTTCCTTTGCGAAATCCGCTATGTGCTTCTTCTAATTGATGTTTAATTACTTTTTTAATCGTTTCTCTAGTATTCGTTCATGTACTTTTAGCATGCTACTAAGCAAGGTTATTCCCATATAATTGTTGTTACCGTGTTTGTGTAGAGGCAATATTATTCCTATTTCCCAATCATCTGCTATTTTTTGTTCTTTCCAAATCGTATTAAATAACTTTTCTACAATGTCTGTGCTGTTGTTTTTTTATAATTTCTGGTGTTATCTCATCCTGTCCTAGCGTTGTACATCTTTTTAACGTCTTCAATTATTTCTTCCAGCGCATTGGTATCATGTTCTATTAGCTCATTGTTGTTTGTAGGCGTCTCGTTTTCTTTTAGTTCTTCTGGCGTAATTTTTTGTTCTATATTGAGCATTTTTTCTCTTTCCATCTCTTCATCATGTCTTTCTATTCCCCTAAGATCTTACCGGTTACTACCTTTATATACGTGTTTTCTTTGCCTTTCGTTAGCGTTTTCAGTATTCTTTTGGTTACCATTATTGTCGCGTTCCATGTTTTGTCCAAATTCTTCCCAGGATTGCTGTTTCTCTCTTCTCACCATCTGTTTCGCTTTTGCTCTTTGTTATTTGTAGTGGTTATAATTTTTGTTATTCCTTTCACTAAGATACGGTTTTTTTCGCTTTTACTTCTTTTTTAATTTCGTCATTCCATCATCTGAGCAGTGATTCCTCAAAAGTCACAAAGTACTTCTTTCTATTATTAATGTGTTTTAGTCGTAGTATTCGTTTAAATTGAAATGGCTTCTATATACTAGTCGAAGTGGAAGACCGAGTACAAAACTTATCTCATACCAAGCTGCAGATATGTATGACAGATAATTTTTAAGTATGTAATTGGTCGCATACGTTAATTACTCGATGGGGAAAACATTCTTTTAAATTATTTAATTGATAAATTTGATGTAATTGATTCGTTAATGGAATGGTTCTAGTTAACAATCAATTTCATATAGTTTACTTGGGAATTGAGGTTACTTTTTGTTGGCGACATATATCAACGTAGAACTCTTATATTATTTATATATGATATAATTTCAGCATCTTCAGCCTACACAAATGCTTTGAAAAGCTTTCCAAATGAGTATAATGTGTAATAATATGATTTTCTTCGGAACTCGTATATTGTTCTTACTAATGTTACAAGTCAAATAATAGCAGAACAATATACATATGTCTATATTAAAAATACATACATAACAACATTAAAATCCTTTTCTGGGTGTTACATAATTTATATCAACTTTAAGTTATAACGGCAAGTAACTAATCTATATCTCCATATCGCCAAACTTTTTGTAAAAATAAATTTGGCTAGTAGCCTTTATATTAATCATTAATATTCAAGCATACAGTTATTTTGGGATCCCACGTTTTCGAAATGTCAATGACCCTGCTATCGTGGACAGTCGTTTGATATTATTGTTAATTGAAATTATTCATTTTAATTCAATGTGTGTATGTAATATGAATTTTGAAAATGAACTACTTTTAATCGTCTTCCTTCCTCTTATCTCTAATTTTTGTCAGAAATTTAATCTCTAGAATAATATTTACATGAGTAGAGAGAATTAAAAAAAAAATAAAAAGGATTACAAAGCAGCCGCCAATTGTGATTGTTAAGGTACTTATTATTGGAGAAGTTCGCATGCTACACAAGCAGATAACATTTCTTTTTGTTGTTTATGATCGCGGAACGAAAGACCTGCTCACCCTAATATTTCCATAGAAATATTTCTAATACTCATATTCGCCACAAAGTTACTGGTGGACTCCGTGCACATATGTAGATATTTCATTAATGTATTTAAATGTGGGCCAAACATTTAAATTGTAAAGAATTTTGTTGGTAGTATTGTTCGTAGAAGATATTATTATTATGTTGAACTGTCGGTCGGTGGTTGTCGTGTCTCTCTGATTGGTGGATTGGTGGCTTGGTGGCATCAAAGCTAACAAGAAGATCATCAGGTTCTATTGAAATTTCTGAAATAAGTTTGCTCAAACACGACGATTATCCGCACTTTACTGTATAGAAACTCGTGCTTTTCACTACGATAATCAGTGCTTACTGATCCGCTCACTGCACAGTCGAATATATCTCTCTACACTCCTGCACTTTGTGTCAGGTGGTTTTCACCTCCAGCATGGTTGACACATCGAGTTACCGTGATCTTATGACATCCCTCACCCACTTTTGAGTCAGAAGTTTTTCTGTTTTTAGCATGGTTCACATATTAGGTTATCAATGCATTCTGACTTCCCTTGTCCAATGTTGACTACAAATCAAACCACTTATATTAGTATCGAAACGTTCAGTTTGTAGTTCTTTCTTTTTTATATTTATTTTTATGCTTCGTTTTATTATATTGTATGTATCTACACCATTATGTCGCCGTCACAAATACAATAGGGCTCATATTAGAGTATGTTGTAAATGGTAAGAGCACTGATATACCATTTGCTAGGCACATCAATTGGCACGAGCAAAAAGACCATTCAGTTAACTGGTACTAAATTGATTTATCTTAAATTGGTTGCTGTCACTCGTTCAGCTACTCATTTGAAAACCGTGCCAATGGGATAGAATGTGTTTTATGTTATTTGTACACAGATGAATCCAGTTGGGATTGAATGACCCAATTTACGATTTGAAGTTATCAACATCTCAGAAGCAGAAACACTACCATCAAAACTATAAAGATGGACTGCTGTTAGCTCATGGTATGCGTATTTCTGTATATTGAAATCGGCAGAAAACATTGTCGCAGTAGTTTACATAAATAGCAAAAAGTGTGTCTTTTTATAAACGTTTGAAAAATAAAATGAAAGCAGAATTTTACATGTGAGAAATATGTATATATCTATCCTTTCATTCCTGTCGCATTGACCACTCGAATGAAGGAAATATGACACACTTCTCTAATATAATCAAACACAACATATAAACAGTCTTGAGTACTGATCTTGAAGTACTTACAATTCTACAGAGTTTACAACTTTAAAGAGTGCAATGTAATTGTTTAAAAATATAAAAAAAAATGCAAAATGCATTTTATTAAGATATGTTTACAACTAGAAAGTGCTGTCAGAGCATAACTACTGTTAGGCGTCAATTTTGAGTCTAAATATATCCAAAAAGTAAAGATCAAGGATTTCTAAATATGCCTCACAACAGCAAAGAGTTAGTTGTTATTATATCATCAATATGGATTTAATTTTCTACGATTATGCTGAGACTAGAAGAGATAGAAGTTTATGCTGTTGTTATCAGCAGTGTATACACAATACAATACAATATACACTTTTGTTGATGTAGAAATAATAAACAATTTAAAGCCAACAATATACTTTTTATCATGGCATTCAATTTAAACATTTGACAGCCAGTGCACCTTATCGCAAGAAGCTCTTCATTCAACTACCCGCTAAAATCACTTGCTTATTTATGGCTGATCGGCATTTAGAGTTTCAGGTCAACAATTTATATCTGATGTCATTCACCTAAATGTTTAATCTTGCTAGGTAAGTGGGGCAGAGTCTAATAATACTATGCGTGTTTGCTTGCGACTCCTCTTTAATTTGCGCTCATATGAAGAATATAATTTTAAATATTAATTACATCTTAGATATATATGCGTTTGATGGTTGTTCTGTGTTTAATTGCTTTAAGGATGCTGAATTAAATTTTTCAAGTGAAGCAGAATCATTGCGAATTATAACTTAAGTGGCGCAGTACAACCACCATTTTGTGTACATATGTATGTATATTCGAAAGTCCATGGGCCAGTATAGTAAGACAACATGTAACATGCATAAATATAACGAATTCCTGACACCGGTACCGCGGCGTGGGTGGATATGGTTTACAATTGGGATACAAATACATTTGAAATTACAACAAGTAAATAGAGCTACAATACGAAGGATATTAAATTGTCTACCGGTACATCTAAAAATAGCACCAGTAGGAATTTCGATATATTGTTATGAAACTGTTTCAGTTGTTTATCTAGTACGGTGTAAATACTTTCGTGTTATCTTATATTTTTTAATATTACTGTATTTTTCAATATTAAAACTGATTTGCGCAGTTATTTTATCTGTTGTTACACAACTAACATAGAACATAGAATGTATGAATTAGACGGAAAATTACCAAAACATATCCTGAATTCACTACTGCTAAAAAGAATAATATTATTATTGAAGTTCGGAAACATAATTCCATTTTAATTTAATTTCATTAAAAATACCTTTAAAACAATTACATTGGCAATTCATTATTCAGTCAAGTCTTACATGCTACCGAAAGAAGTAACAAACTTTCTATCAGTACATCGATATGTATAGCTCGAGACATTAGGCTAGTAAATTTTTGGTTTCACTTACCAGTATGTGAAGACAATATGTACAAATGAAACCGATGATGACAGTAAATATAGCACCAGTTGCAAGTCCAGAATTCTTGAAAGCTTCTGGCATAGCAAGAATACCAGTCCCTAAACTGCCTTTCAGCAAATGAATGATTGTTTCTGTGTTTCTGAAAATAGCAAAAATATGGTAGTTCAAGAAATATTACGATATTAAGATAAAGCAGAGTATATTGTGTCAAAACCAGTACGGAGAAAATGAAGAAAACATCTAAATAGTAGACTAACATTTAAAGATAAACCGAATGAAAATTATACAGGTTGTTTAAAAAAGATGCGGCAATATTAAAGGGGGTGATTTCCCAGGTTATTCTATACAAAAAAGTTCCTATAAACATAGGTCCGCAAATGCTTCGTTACGGATCTAGAGCGTGTTGAAGTTTAATTAAAAAAAAGCAGTAAAAATTAGATTTTTCCAAAACGACTTGAGATATAATGAAATTTTAGGCGTGTTAATAGCTGTGGGAGACACATACTTTGAAAACAACACGATGTTTTAGTCGTACCAGTGGCGCGCGTATTGGCACGTCACAGGCTATGTTTCAAGAAAAAAATAGGACGCCGCTGATTTCTCTAAATATAAAAATATGTTTTTATTCTTTGTTCAATTGTGAAGAAAAAAGCTCTCTGAACTTTTTATCGTACGACGTACCGTTTTTTAGTAAAAAAAGCCGAAGTAATATTGTCACATGCTTCCTGAATTGTTCTTTCCAAATGATTAATATTGTCGAATGGTCTTTTTGCATACACTTTTTGCTTCAAGTATCCCCACAAAAAGAAGTCTACTGGGTTCAGACCGGCGACCTTGCAGGCCAAGCAAAGTTTACAAATCTTTCAATTACTCGTCCGTTAAAAGTTCGTAGCAGATATTCTCGAACATTTCTCTTACTGCGACATGGCGCTCCATCATGTTAGTACCATATAGGTTGTCTTTCTATTAGTGGTAGGTTATCAATAAAATCGGAAATTTTCAGTCATAGTATTTCCGGTCCGATCATTCTATCTTTAAGAATTCCACACCATACATTAGCTTTAAAGGAATATTGGTCCCGACATTGGATAGCAAAATTAGGATTAGTGTCATTCCACCAGCGGCAATATTGTGAGCTAACTGTCCCATTGACAGTAAACGTTGCTTCGTCCGAAAAAAGTATACACCGTTCCATAAAATGGTTATCTTCTAACTCCCCTTGGAAGCAAGAACAGAATCCAAACCTTCTATTAAAATCTTCTGGTTTTAGTGTTTGAATGAACTGGGGTTTGTAGGGTTTAAATTTGTTAAATTTTAATATCTTTGCAACTACATCTTTACTTACACCAAGTAACGCCGACCTCTTCCTTAATGAATCTTTAGGATTCTCTACTGCTGAGAACATTATTTGGTTTTGAATATCTTCATTAGCGATCCATGCCTGATGTTTCTTCTTGACTTTATTATCAACATTTCCAGAATTCTTGAATTTTTTCATTATTTTACTAACTGTGGAAGAATGTACATTTTTATCGGGATGTCTGTTATTAAAAATGACTGCAGCTTCCCTATAGGTCTTGTACTTATCTCCAAAAATTAATACAATTTCAATTTTTTCTTCAAGACTCAATTTCAAAGGCATTTTTATTAGTTTATGCAGTACAATTAATACAAACTGACGTTTTGAAGCTTATCACTTATTGACATTACTTATATTTACGTTCAAATTGTGCACACTAACCGGATGAAATCCATTATAATAAATTTTAATGGTGTTAAATTCATACTCTTTCAACAAAACTTGTATACGATTTAAAAAATTTAATTTCTGACATTTACTTTATGGACCATGCAGAACATTTTATAAAGAATAACTTTTTTTCGTAATATTACATCCCATATGTTGCCAACTTTTTCAGACATACTGTATATTTATAAAATTTGAAAAGGTTTTTTTTTGCAACAACTGTACCGTACTATTTGTACAACTGTACTGTATAAGTCTCCATACACTCGATAAGATTTTCAAGTTACGTTGTTAACTTACATTAGTTGATGTAATGTCTATTGAGAAAAAAATATTACAGAAGATATTTAGGAAGTCCATAGACACATAATTTGAGCAACATTTTATTCTACCAATTACAAATAAAAAAAAAACATGATAAAGAAATAGAAACTCAACAACAACAAAATACTTCCAACAGACGTTTCTCATTTCATTCACGGTTTCTGTTATTTCCGGTTTGATTGAATTCCATTCTGTTTATTGCTTCCTTTAACTGTTCTTTATTTCTAATCTTGTGTCTCTGAACTCTTCTCCCTATTTCACCCATAAATGTTCAATAGGGTTCATGTCTGGAAACTGGGGAGGTGTCTGCAGGTGAGTTTTTACCTATTAAGCACTCTTTGACATCCTTTGCCGTGTGCTTGAGGTCGTTATCTTGTTGAAAGATAAATGACTCCTCTAATATCTTTTTAAGCACTAGCGTGTAAGTTGTTTTGTAAAATTTTTAAATACTTAATTAATGTTCGAATTGATTGTGGTGCCTCCATCTTAATACAATAACAATCGCACTACGTACATGTTGTAATGTCCATATTTAATCGGAATAATACTTTCCAACTTTTATGAAGTTCCTTTTGAGTGCAATAGGTAAATCCTCGAATTATTGTCATGAAGCCACCTGCTTGGTTCAGCATGTATGAAAACTTTTTTGTGTTTCAATTTAGATTTCTTTATCGTGTATTTTTTTTATTTGTAATGTATCGAATAAAATGTTGTTTTTGTTGAAATCATGTGTCTATGGACCTCTTAATACCTTCTGTAATATTTATTTCTCGATAGAAATTAAGTCAGTTAAGAATGTAAATTCAAAATCTTATCCAGGGTATGAAGATTTATTTGATGCAATATGCTTGACACTATACCTGAAGATGTATAATTTTAGAAAATGTATATAGGAATATTAAGACAGTATAGCATATGACATTTCAGCTCTTAAGATTTCTAAAAGACTGCGTTCCATATTTAAAAGTAAAGCAACAGCATTAAAGATGCTATTAAGTTGCTACTACAATACAAGGTGTTTACTTAATTAGTTTTTGCCATTTGATGACGAATTTATAAGTATAATTCGCTTAAACATTTAGAATTCTAACTATATCACTCATTGTCAGTGTCTTTGTGGTCTAATAAAGTATATTAACTAAAACGACTAATTGACACTGTAGTTAACATAGTATGTTATTGTCTGTATACGACCATTTAAATAGCAATATAATTCACTTTTATAGTGCTTGTTGTTGTTAAATAGACTACGTTTTTGGTCTTACAAATCAATAATAACATTTGTTCTGATTTTCTGGCGTAACAATTTAAGTATGTGTTCGTCTTTTTGTTCATTTTATTTATTAAAATTTTCAAAGATGTATCTTAGTTTTAAAAATGTTAGTTCTCCAACAAAATGGACAATTCTTCAAGAAGACGTTATCTAATTATTTTAAAGCACTCTTCCCTGTATTACATCATTGTGCAGTTTGATTTTTACCTTCGGATAAAGGATTTGCAGAAATCATAAATATGTTACCAAAATTAAAAATAGATCGGCAAGCCAGTAATAATAGAACAATAAATCGAAGCAGAATCCAAGATGTGTAGGTATATGTTTGTGAAGGAAGTATCCGGTAATTACTTTATACATATATTCGCTGTAACCAACTTAGAATGTAGTAGTACATGAAAGAAATTGCCATATGTGTACACCTTCCGACAGAATTAATGTCGTCGTCTATAGCCCAGTGTTTATCAAAACTGCTCACCGTTTGACCAAGTACGTCTTCGGTCGGCATCGGTTTCTGTAGGTAGGAGATTTATTGGGGTATTAGTATTTAAAAAAAAACACTGGACAATTGTCTGGATCAGGTACGAGAATTGAAATTATGTCTTGAAAATGTATACATATACCGATATAAATATATAAAAGGTTACATAGGTTACCTTAATTTGCAGATGTCATTTTAAAATACTGTTAATACACAAAATTTAAATGCATCGGTGGAAACCATCGTTTTTATTGCTTATTATATTATATATAAAGAACAATTAATAATAAACACGGACATTTGTTAGAAAACTCCTGCTACACACTAAATTCGAAAGACTATTAAGGTTACAAAATTTATTACACTTACAATAATTAGACACTGCCTATGGATCATTATTCATCATTATTATTCGGTTACATTAATTTTGTTTAATATTTTATAAATTCATAATTAATTTTTGTGTTTCTTTAACTTTTATTCTGTTGTTGTCTCCAAGTAAGCATGTCCCTTTAAATAAATAATATAATGAAACCAAATATTTATTACAATGGTAAATAGTTATTGGTAAACATTTTTAAAATCGTCATCTAAACATTAGTGTTATTAATAAACTATCCCAATAATTTTTTTTTGAGGCTGTATATAGTAAATTTGCAAAGTAACTCTATTTTTCTCTGTTCTACCAACATTTTTAAAGCAGGTTCCTTTACACAAAATTTAACTATTTTGTTTCGTGAAGTTCTTCCTCCCAACGCGGGAGATTTATAAATTCAAACCCAAATACGTACTACAAAGGTATGATTTATTTCGTAAAGTAACTAATTAATATAATAATAATAATTAATAAAACTTAACATTTAAATAAATCCGTCCAACTTCTGCTACCTTACCTTTTTTCTTTAATTTGATATACTTTACAAATTAAATAAACTATTCAATAGAATCAAAAGGTTGAGTTCCTTTGTAAACTTCTATCCGTGAAAGTTTGAGCTGATATTCCTAGTTAATTTTTTATTTTCCCACAGTGCTTTTTGTCTTGGTCGATTTTGCCTCGGCATAAATTTGGACTCTTGTTTATATATATTATATATATAATCCTAACTTTACATAACAATATGTTGTTTTTATTATTATACAAACAGCAATTCTACTGGTAGTGATACAACATTATTTCGAATTTTAATCAAAATTTACTAGTATTTATAAAACCATAATTAATGTTACTTGAAGCCATAGTGAATTTATAAATTATTCTTGTTTTGTTCTCTCTATATTTTTAAAATAAGTATAATCATATTAATTACACAAAATTTAATGGCAATATTAAACTTCATACGCATATCAACTTTATTTTTCAAATAGTTTGCTATGCAAAGAAAGTTATTAATACAGCCCTATTTGCCATCTATACAATTACTTAATTACCTACTGTTAAGCGTAAATATGACCTTGCCAATCACCTCCCTGTGAGAAAACTATTCAAAGCATATTTAAATTTCGATATATACATTTTCAAGAAATAATTTCAATTCTCCTACCTGATCCACACAATTGCCCCCGGTGTTTTAAATACTAATACCCCAATAAATCACATACCAATAGAAACCGATGCCGGCCGAACGCTTGCTTGGCCTGATGGTGAGCAGTTTTGATGAACACTGCGCTATAGACAACGACATTAATTCTGTCGGAAGGTGTACCTCTAACTGGATAACATGGGATGTTCCCACATGTAACTGCAATTCATATGATCAATAATTATGTGTACTGTAGATAAATATTAGTTATTTTCATTTACTTAATTACTCACAATAAATGATAGTAATAAATAGAAAATATTTTTAAAAACAGTTTCATCTGTTGATTGTTATTAATCATGATTTTAAATTTCATTACAGGTTTGCTAAGGGTTTCTGGCTGCATTTTAATACTTGAGATGCTAGAGCTTGTTGTTAGGATTTGTCCACGAGGATTATAACTCGAAACACATTAACTTCAACATATTTGTGTGTATAATGAAAGACATTCGTTGTACGAAGAATTATACGAGAGATAAGCTACAATTATTGAGAATCGAAAAATCTAGTTGTTCGGATAATTGTTCTTTATCAAATAGTGTATTATTTTATCTGTTAATTGCAGTTTAGTTTGTGCAGTTCGGTCGAATAGTGTCTGAGAAATAGTCCATAGAATAAACTTCTGCAAAAAAGGTTCCATTCAGAAGATGGGATTGACATCGCCATTAAGTGTTTTTTGGACAGTATCCCTAAAGACAGCTGGTTGAACGCTTAACTATAGAAGAAGAAAATGGTTGCAGGAAATAACACTTAGTTTGAATATATTTAAATTAAAAATTCTAAAAACTTTGTATCTTTCTATTCTCAATAATTTTAGCTTGTCCCTTGTATAAAATTAAAATCGTGCTCTGAAGCATTAATACGACTTTAAGCATTAACCATCAGTCTGAACGTAACTGCTATAAATGCATCCCATTACAATATTGTAAAAAACATAATTGATTAACCCTTTACGAAACAATTTTTGCAGCTTTCTTACATTACCTTGCTATCAACCCGAATAAAGCAACTCTTGCCGACGAGTAGATTAGAAAGATATTTCTCCTTCTTGTTGTAACAGAGTTTCCTGCAAATAGCAATTCATTGTTTATTTTTGACTTTTTCAACCCAAAATTTCAGTCAGTTTTTTTCGTTAATGCCAGTTTTTTCATGTTTTCCTACAGGCTGTCAACAATAGTATTTTCGCACGTAGTATTAATCTGATCGATCTGGTTGACAGAAAAATGCTTATGAATAAACAATGCTTTATAAGTTTTGATAGATTAGAGGATATGTTACGCTTTGACATGATTAATACAAAGCATCGTGTGTTAGCTAATAAAAACGCTAAATAATCATTTAATAAAAGGTACCTATTTTTTAAATAAAAACCGGCAAATATTGTATTTTGCTATTGCTTCTCATTGCTTGCATCTCATCTAATAATACATAGATGAGAATTACGAGTATATATACAGGGGTTGGACAAAATAATGTGAACACCTGTCAAAAAAGCATTTTTTATTAACAGATGATTGGTCCTTCGTTTGCATGAATTACAGCTTGTATCTGACGTACACCATTCAGATGGATGCGTTCAAACCCAAACTGCAAAAAAGTTCCTAGTTCAGAAAGTGTTTTTGGAGGAGGGAGACGACTGGTCTGCTTGTTTTCTTAACTACCCCACAAAGACCCAATTATATTGTGATTAGGGAACTGAGGGGCCCACATGAGCTGCTCTAATTCATCATTGTGTTTAAAACCAGCCTCGGACAATTCCATAGGTGTAAATGAGAGCATTTTCATCTGGGGAGACTGGTCGTTTATCAGGAAACACAGCTTATACGGTCGGATTAAGATGGTCATCCAAAATATTGATATAACCCTCTCCTTTGATCAAACTGTTTTCTGTAGATCCTCATTGATTCAGATATCTTTTGTTATTTGGCCATAGTCCGCTTCAAAATCCTTGTGCCTGTCATTCGGCATTAACTTTCGATCATGGTTGTGCTTTTTAGATGATCTTTTTCGGTGTTTCAAACATATGACATTAGAGTCGACACTGTACTTCTCCTAAGACCTAGCAGAGTTGCCGTTATTGTTATTGAGGATCCAGCAAGTCCCGCTACAACAATCGTGCCATTTTCAGCAACAACGCAATTTTATTACAGACATATATTTCACATCCAGAATTCTACCCCCAAAAGTGATAGACTGACGGGTGTACTTTCTCATTTGCTAGGCACTCTTGGCCGCTAGAGGCGAGTAATATACGAGAGGCTTCGTTCAAGTGCTATTTTTCACAGGTGTTCATATTATCTTGTCCAACCCCTGTACGTAAGTTTTACTATTTTTTTCTGAGGAACATAATGAGCAAAAACGCAAACACGAAAAACATTGTAGGTAAGTATCTTTCTTATACGTGTTTAAAAAAAGTAGTTGTTGTAACCCTTGGTCCTCTTATTGTCATGTATTTACTTAATTTAGGGTTTCAAGCACTAATTTCTGAAATTTCTCATTTTGATTGGAGCAACTACTGTGGTTTCATACACCCTGTTGCATGTTCAGAGTAATGCTCTGCCTTCCGCTGTATATTTAAATGTACTTCGGTAATTTAGTGCTTTATTTTATACACTGTCTCGTTGTAAGTGGTGTCTTTCTTAATTATCTATCAATAGCAATTTATGATTCGTAAGAATACAAAAGTTTTCAAATCCAAATATGTATTTGTCTGAAAAGCTGTCATATGATAATTCCATCAGCTTATCACTACATCATAGAATCCTAGCGTTTCAACAGAAACGTTAGGATTAGACATTAGATTTTTTTAATGCTGGAGTGAAGTGTAGGTATATGTACAAGCTCTTCATTTATTGTTGTTGCGTTTATGTACGCATGCTGTTTTATGTGCTTTTATGTTACAAACGATAAAAATATTATATGTTTAATTACCTTAGTGATTAGGACGACGATTGTAAAGCTAATTAAGTGCACCAGTTAGTAACGTTGTAATTGCTTAGTTTAATAGGGGTCAATTAAGCAAGGTCACGCACGGTAAAATGAACATTAAATGTAGTGTAATAGTCGGTGATTTATTGGAGTTTCCACGCAATGGACAATACTAACGGTTTTGTATGATGTAATACAGGGAAAATTTAAAAAAATATGGTTGCTTTTCAGAAAATTATTATTAGCGATTTTGCGCCATAAAACAGATTGCTTTGCATCGGTATAATTAGACTTTATCATTTTAAATTGTTTCGATAGTACGTCAAAAATATAGTTTTCAAATTTATAGAATAACTAAAGATTGACTTCTAATTCTCAGCTCTTGCAGGATGATTTTTGATAACTTCTATACAATTGGTAGTTAGAGAATTAAAACAAATTAAATAAAATAAGGGGGACCGTTTCCTATGAGAAGACAACTTTAAGAAACTGAAAAACAATTTGAAATTGCGTTATTCCAGTTACCTAAATGTTGTGCACATCAAGCTTAATTCAACCAAATTTCCGCTGTTTGCTATAAAAGCATGATAACCTTGACATAATCTTAAGATGTATGGTACATACGTGTATTGCGGATTTTAATGAATTGAAGCCCGTGACGCCCTATAAACGGTGTAGCATGTGCAAGTAATTATTTCACTTACGATGTAGGATGTTCCACGTTCCTGTGGAGGTGGGGATCATAGTCATCGTCTTCTGGAGACCGTGGGCTTGCTCCGCCTTTCTCATCATTGTATCTGTAAATATAAGTAATTCTTTGTTTACTTTAGTATCATTACTTCATTGTAAATTAAAACATTCCTTCAATAAACAGTAGAAGAGCTTGCGAAAACTTAAGATATAAGAATACAGCAATATAGGCTGCGTTATAGATTTACTTTACATACATAGTTTAAGTAGAGTGGCTAGATTCGCTAATTAATTCAATATTACCATAATTTCAAACAATTATCAATTTAAACAGATATCTGCTGAGGTAATGACTTGCGCCTACATACATATGTATATGTGTATCCTATGTAATTAGAATACATTCCTGCTAATATCTTAGAGACATCTCAAAAATGTAGTCAATCAAAACTACCATTCAATTGCTGCTAAAGATAGTATAGCATCACACTTTTATGAGCTTTTCTAAAACGCAGGAAAAAATGTATTCAATTAGAAAGAAGCTAAAAGATTGAAAAATCCCAATGTGTTGATAGGATCATATTTTAGGTAGTAATATTCTTGATTTTTCTGTATTTTAGAAAGTTTGCATAAAACAATTTTTTAGATTACTACAGATTTACGCTTTATTTGTTGCTAAATTTGAAATAAAACTTCCAGTTGTTTCGAATTTTTACACAAAATTATTTTCGCCAATTAATAGTATTAAAAGATCAGCATGGAACTGAATGGCCTGTTAAAATGGTGTTTTTCTGCTTTAGTTGATGTTTTATTTGTATTTTTAATGTATCATGTAACTTAAACATCATCTTCGTAGGAATAGTATTTACCGTACAAACCTGGTATGTAAATAAAAGTACTCACTTTTTCCCAACTGGTTCGAGTTTTAACGCCTCATTTGCCATAATCGCTTATTCCGATAGACTAGTTCGCAATTTGGAAACCTAACCTTTAGCAGCCCACACAAACTTGTTGCAGATTAAATTGTCACATGCGACTTAAATCTTGCCAAGATGTTACATCAAGACAATTCTCATTCGTAATTCCATGATGTCACCTGAAAAAGAAAATACAAAGGAATTTATCTATTTATAGCTTTGCCTTCTTGTTTACTCTGCTAATGTTTTCAGCTGCACGATTGGAAGGGATAACTTCGTGTCATTCATGTGAACAACGATTTGTGGATAGTTCTGAATACAACTTAAAAAATAAGGTTGCTTTCAAATGAATATTTTTATTACAAAAGTATGGGTTAGAATAGGTCCTTGGAAGTGCGCTTCCTGCATTTGTACTTAGATTTTGTAGCTGTGTAGTAAATTGTTTACTAATTTGGTATCACGTGCTAGTGTTGTTAATAAAACATATTTAAACCTAATTTACATTATGGATTATAAATTTCTCATAGAAAGTTCTCACACAGTGAGCAAAATATATATCAAAGTAGATGGACTCTGGCCAATTGCATATGTGTAGATATTAGTGCTGTTATCCGGATCCGGATAATTTACTATCCGGATATCCGGATCTGAGCGCTATCCGGATCCACTATCCGGATCCCCTATCCGAAACCTTGGATCCGGATCTGTTATCCGAAAACTCGGATCCGGATCTGCTATCCGAAACCTCGGATCCGGATCTGCTATCCGAAACTTCGGATCCGGATCTGCTATGCGAAGTCTCGGATCCGGATCTGCTATCCGAAACCTCACATCCGAATCTGCTATTGAAAATCATCAAATTTGCATTCTTTATGAGATTTGTATCAATAAGATTATTTTGTTCGCGAGTTCTCGCTAACATTAAAAAAATAGTAACGAAAAAATGTTTTACATTCCAACATTTTGCTTTTTTAAAATAATAAAACAAATTAACATTATTAATTAATATTATAAGTAGCTAATAGATATTGCTATGTACAACGTTTTAAGAAGAAAATAATTACTTTATTGGTATGTTAAATAAATAAATAAAATGAAAAATCAGGAACAAAAGGTATTTGGTCTGAAGAGAAACACAAATATAAGGTTTTACTAAAAAAAATAAGAAATATGAAGTAACAATTATGGAGCACAAATCGGTTAATTCCAAACAAAAAAAAAGTTTGCAGTGGGGACCTTTCTGCTCAATCTAGGCTTCGGATAGTGGATCCGGATCCGAAGTTTCGGATAGCGGATCCGGATCCGAAGTTTCGGATAGCGGATCCGGATCCGAAGTTTCGGATAGTGGATCCGGATCCGAAGTTTCTGATAGCGGATCCGGATCCGAGGTTTCGGATAGTGGATCCGGAACTGAGGTTTTGGATAACGAATCCGGATCCAAGGATTCGGATATCCGGATAGTTTTGGATCCGGATATCCGGATCTTAATTTTGTCGGATATCTGCAGCACTAGTAGATATATGTATAATATAGGCAAAATATAGCAAAAATTCTCTTTTTTTTTACTTACAAGGGTACCGTTGTTACGTGTGCTTGAAGTTATAAGTATCTCTCTCTCTCGGAAATATTGCCTGATGAGGAAAAACGATATCAGAAGTGAATTCAGAAGATAAAATACTATCGGAATGATATATTTTTCTTTCTGCAAAATTTGGTTCTCAGTGGGGTGAGTCATGGGGAGTTTTTGGCAAACGATTATGTTACTGTTATTATACTATCGATTATACGTGAAAAACTTAGAGAAACGCAATAAAGTGACAATGTTCTATCTTAATGTCAAACAGAACTGACTCTCGTTTATTTAAACAATATGACATACAACATATATTTTGTATTATACATAGAGAGTGCCATATACACTAACAGTTACAAGATAAAGAAGTGAGATATTAGAATTAGTTAGGGACTGGTGCTTAGTTGGCTTTACTTTTTTGAGAGCACTCTGAACTTGTCTGTGGATCTAATGTCAGACTGAAACAATAATAACTTTAGTCTCATGATTTACTGTATAGTATGCATATGTGTATCAATATTGGCGTCTGTATCCTAACTTATAAGATGTATGTCAACGTAAGTAATATGACACTTGGTTTTGTATTTTGTAAAAGGTATTTACTAACCTTGTTTGGGGCTGTTTGGTTTTATTTTTATCTTTAGCGTTCATTATTTTCATGTATTGGTGACTGAGATCATTGTGCCATGTTGCTTTTTCTGGTTAATTGAACGAAGCGACCAATTAAATAGACCGCCAGGCAAGGTAACTGACGTTTTAGAATTAAATATCGGTAGCTCATAATACATAATTTCACCTTTACGAATTCATTTCGATATGTTAGGGTTGTTACTGAGGTAACTTGAAGATGACAAGTATAAGATTAAATTGTCAACATCAACATTCAGATTTCTTATCGCATTTGGAAGCAATTTATTGTTAGTATAGTACAGTACAACCTCGATAATCCGGACACTTAAAGTTTATGGCCTGTTCAAATCATCGAGGTTGTCCGATTTAGCGGCGTTTTCAAAAAAACTAGAACTGAAACATCCAAATAATGTTTTTATTAATGAATATTGTACCATTAGGTGGCATTAGCAAAATGCGAAAATTGGGATCAGCAGTTAATTGTTCCGTTGCTAAATGCGAAGGTGCATTATCAATCAATCTCTAAAAATTGTTTAACATTAGGAATGAAGTGATGATTAAATCAACTGAAAAGTATTTTCTTATTCATTCAACCCCTCTTGTATCCCACGGGGACTTACCGCTTTTCCAAGAACAAAAAACTGGAAGTTTATGCATTCCCTATGAATTACAGCAAGTCATAAAAGTTAATCTATGTTTGGATATTTGTCTACCAGGAGTAGATTTTTCATCCTGATGAACCGAAGTCCATAAGGGTAGAACTCTCCAAAAGAGAGCCGACTCATCAGTATTAAAAATTTGGTGTTCACGTAGATTCATCTCGTTAACTATTTTCGCAAACTCTTGTTTAAATGGCTGTGCGGCACTTTCATCATCGGGCAGTCGTTCCCCACGCACTTTTGTACACCTAATTCCATGCCGTCTTTCGTTTTGTTTGCGGTGGCTATATCTACATTTATGTACTTATTTATTAATATACATACCAAGAGCTAACTTTTATGTGACGATCCTCTTTATATGAATAAAAGAAAGATGAAAATATAACTTTTCATTAGTTAACATAGTCAAGAAATACGCGCTTGTTACTCTGCTGGGCTGTCTCAATCCATACCATCGCCGTCTAACGATAAGAATTCGCTACTGTCTTTATCTTTGTCTAACTACGAAGTACGAATCATTGGAAAGCGTAGCAGAATGTGAAACAGCATGATTGCACAATACAAATATACATGCTAGATGGAAATGATTTATCACTTATTAATTAGTGTTCTGATAATATCTTGTACAAGTATAGAACATATACGACAAACGTGCAAATCCTATTGAAGGATTTTTGTTTTATGAAGTGGCATTGACTTTCCTTTGGTTGCACTATGTTAAATACTAAGCTGTTGGTGGTTCTAATTGCCCGACGTTACCTCAATTCCTTCGGTTTTTACTTTAAAACTTCTGATCATAGGTATATGTACATACATGTACATTTATAATAATTGGAAAAATTCCAATTACATACTTCAAGAGATGGATTTTAGCCGAAGCGGAGAAGATAATGACTACTGATGTACTTTCAATTTACCTTATCTATAGTAAACTCTAAAATTTCTATTTACTTGTTTCCTCCTTACAGAAATAATAATGAATGCATACTGGGTATGTAATAAGAGCAAGCACTAAAACCAGTTTTAGCTAGTAAGGTAATTTAAGTTCATTCATTTTAATTTTTTTTGCATACAAACAATATACGGTTGCGATTAATAAATAATAAGCGAATTGAAGGCATTCTACGACATCGTTCGAATAAGAGAATAAAATGAAATTGATGTGTTTATAACTTCCAACGTCAATGGACGTGGACTAAGTTCAACGTAAAGTGTATTAAATTGTATGCCTAGATAAATAATTCATATATTTGCTTGTCTCAGTTGCTAACTATTTTATTCGTAATGTAGTAGTAAAGTATTACCAAAATAGAGACGCAGGCTATTAATTTAATGTATGTATGTATGTATATGTATATGGAATATCAGCGAGCGGCATCCATATATTGTACATACATACATATGTACATACATTTATTGCACTAATAATAATGATGGTGCAAAACACTTCATTAGCAATTATTTAAATTATTACATTGGTACTCCTATTATTGTTGCATACCAGGCACACTATGATTAAACATTTAAACACATACGTCACGTAATTGTTTGAATATAAAACAATATAGAATTACTGAAGAAAGTATGTATTCCAGAGTTTTGCCTGTAAAGTTAAGTAAAACGAAGTGAACAGGAAATCTAAAGAATTACAAATTTTTATGAACTAGAAACAAAATTAAATATACAGTTTTAATATTTAAATTACTAAACTTATGATTGTAATTTTGTTTCAGTAAGAAACTGAATGTTATTTAAAACATCTTAGATGTGTTGTACGGTCGCGGTTACGTAAAAGCGACTACTAAAGCCCAATTCACACATATAGGGTCGTGCATAGACCGTGCGCGGACCGTGTCGTGTTATTGTAAATCGCAAAAACGACTTTTCCATATAAATTATATGAAGACGACACGGTCGCAGTCTAGTCGGTGCACAGTCCCATAGGCGTGAATTAGAAGCGGTCGCCTTCATATAATTTATATGGAAAAGTCGTTTTTGCAATTTAGAATAACACGACACGGTCCGCGCACGGTCTATGCACGACCCTATATGTGTGAATTGGGCTTAATTTGACATTTTGTGATATCTTCATAAATTTTGGTAAATCAGGCTTTTAAAATGTTATATACAGGGTTTCCAAGGCCAAGTGGGACATACATACAATCGGTTTTCGGTGAATATTATCTCCCTAATACTACTTCAGCCAAATTTAAATGCCATATATTATAACTGGGCTAACGATGAACATTTCCTCAACCATAGTACAAAGATAGTCATTTTAATAAAGCCAGAAAAATTATTATTTTTAAATCTATTACATGTGAATTCCTAATAAGGCTGGTAACATGTGACAGGACTGCAAGCGGCCATGGCGTAGAAGTCGACACAACGGCTTAATAACGCAATGCACGAATTGTTTAGTGTTCGAATCCCGACAGATGAATTTTGATTTTTTTTAATTTTTAGTTGAAAAGCGAAACATATAGATCATTTTTGTTATTGTAAAAATCATCGTTGTTGAGGATAAAAAAATAAAAAAACAAAATTGATCTGTAGGGATTTGCACCCAAAACAATCCGTGCATTGCGTTATTAAGCCGTTGTGTAAACCATTGCGCCACAGCCACTTGTAGTCCTGTCATATGTTAACAACCTTATTAGACATTTTGTGCAATAGATTTAAAAATAATAATTTTCTGGCTTTATTGAAATGCCGTTCTTTGTACTATGGTTGTAGAAATGTGTACCTATCGTTAGCTCAGTTATATTATGTAGCATTTAAATTTGGGTGAAGTAGTATTAGGGAGATAATATTCACCGAACACCGATTGTATGTATTTCCCTATGTCCCGCTCGGCCGTGGAAACCCTGTATGTTGTCAGCAAAAACAGCAAAAATTAAATAATATGATAATAAAGCGTCAAACTGACAAATAGTATTACAAAAACTTTAATGTAAAATCAATAATGTTACTACGAAACATCAAACCCCAAACATTCTCTATAGGATTAAGGTCAGCACTACGCGCTGGCCAGGGCAGCACTGTTACGTTGTGTCGTTGCAGCCATTCTGTTACTGTTTGGGCGGTATGAACTCGACAATTATCCTGTTGGAACACAAAGTTATTTTCAGGAAACTGATGGTAGCATGATGTTCTCTAGAATGTATACATATAGTATGTTAATGCATTGAACCTGTTTTGAACATGTGTGCCGACACCAAGACCGTTGGCCATCCACCCCCAATCATTAACAGAAAAACGGCCACTTTTTCTAACATTATGGATGTATAGTTCCTCAAAACGAGTGTTTGGTGGTCTATATACTCTAACGTGACCGTTGTAATATGATTGAAAAAACTGCCTACTACTGAACTACGTTCTGCCAAATATTTGCGTCGTGCATATAATATTGGAACGCAAACCCGATTCTCTCTTCTCTAGGTATTACCTTGCGTTAAAAAAGGCTTTTGCACTGCAACACGACTTCTAATGTTAGATTTAGTTTTTATACGACGCCTTGTCGTACTGATAGACCCTGGAAAATTTGTTGCACGTCGTGCTTCCACAGCAGTTTCAAAAGTATTATTTATCAAAAAGTTTATCAGATCATTGTCCTCTTCCTCTGTTGAAACTTTTTGCTGGCCAGTCCCCACCTTTCTTTCTAATGAACGTCTCTGATTCCATTGGGCATTTATATAATGAACAGTGCTTTTCGCCACTTGAAATCGTTCGGCTACCCTTCTCTCTGACCAACCATCTTCCAAAAGGGTCACTATACTACTTTCTTGTGCAATATTTAAGTCAGGCATTATGACTTTGTAAGTAATGACACTAATGACAATTTAAATATGATTTAAATAATATTTGATTTTTTTTCATTATTAAGTGACATGATGTATACAATAGGAAAAAGTGCCGATCGCTTTTATGTGACCGCGACCGTACACTGAAACGCAGTAACGTCAGGATGTAACAAATCACTTTCAGAATCATTTTTAATTATCCAAGTTTGACAATATTATGCTATGTGAAAAACTCATCCTGTTTGTATTGATGCTTTGATAGAAAAAGACGTAGAGAAAAGAGTTTGTTTTCTATTATATAAACATGAATTGAAATGACATTTGACTAGTTTCAATTGTCAATCACAATGAGCAATTAAATTCTTACGTCGATTCTAGTTTCAACTAATTGTTTCTGTTTTGAACATAGATTTAAAATGGCCGTAGCTTTAGAACGACGAGAAGATTTTTTTGTCCATGCTTATTTTTGACGCGGTTCAGAATTGCATCGACAAATTTCACGTCGAGTTTCCTTATTTTGCAATAAATGATGCGCAATTTATAGAACTCTAAAACTGTTTCGTAAACCTGGTAGTCCTGTGGTGTTAATAATAATAAAGGAGAGCATTCACTGAGAGTCATCTTTACTTAAGCATAGCTTTGTAAAATGCGATGCTTAAATTCACAATATACAAGAATTTTGAGTAGTAAAGATCCACATGCAACTATTAAAGAATCGCTATATTCTAAGAAAATAGGTGTTCGCGCAGGGATAAGCCAAAGGTCATCATGGAATCATCATGAAACGTTAACTGTTCAAAGGACCGCACAGAAATTTTAGAGCCATTTATAAATCAGTTGGATATTGATGAAAGTCAAACTGCATATTTCCAACGCCTTATCACTCTACTGCGGAATCTTTTGATTACTTAAGAGAACTTTTTGACCAGCGTATAATTAGTCGAAATACTGAAATTCCTTGGCCTGCACAGTCGTGCGATTTAATACCTTGCGACATTTTCTTGTGGCCTGACACGTGTATGAACTGACATATTTCGAACACCTGTGTTGACTGTGTATGATATGCAGCAAAGAATCGAACAGAAATGCATGAAAATTAATAACAATCCAATACTGTTGCAGAATATGATTAGAAATTTTCAACGGAGAGTTTTAAAAGGTACAGCTGTTGAAGGACAATATTCTCAAAATTCTGTGGCGTTACACAACCATAGTAACAAAGGTTGCTGAGTTGTGTTAACTTTTTATTGGAATTGATAGAATACATTTTGTGAAATAGGATGTAAATTGGATAGCTTCTTTATTTGTAGGAAAAAACATCAAATTGAACTTTCTATTGTGTCACGTCCTTTTGTTTCTAGTTCGCAACTGCATCTTTATTCTCTCTATTCTATTTACAATAGAAAGCAATGACTTTACCATAGAGGCTGGAAGAGCTACCGATACTATTAAATTATGTTCGCATTTGAATCTAAAAATGCCATAAATATAGATTTTAAAAGTTACACAGAATTAAAATATCACAGAAGTGTATATGTACATATGTAAGTACATAAAACAGAAAACACAATCATCTTTGCAAGAAGATTTAGAAAAGTAAAAACAATTTCCACACTGTATTTCATATATTTTTTTTTATCATATGCTTGTATAAACTCAACTATTTTATTCTTTAGTTAAAGCAACATGTATGACTATTATATATAAGAAAACGATAATATACATAGATAGTTATGTATATACAGATATAACTACGCTAATAGTTGAATCTGTATAGGTATAGTACTTGATTAGCAACATTGCAATTTCAATGAATTGTGCAGCAAATATTGTTTTTCTCGCTGATTTTGCTGTGCAATAGCGGATATTTTCGATCGATTAATAAGATTTTACATTAAAAAACAAAATATACATACATATTATATATACATATATTATTATTATAAACTATGTACGTATTATTATGCCAATAAATTCATTTATTATTATTATTATTATTATTATTATTATTATATGTACATATCAAAATATGTTAAATAGTTTCTACGTTTATAGGGAACAGAGTATAGAATAAAATATAAGTACATATTATATTAGTAGGGATTCGTACCTGTAAGTAATACAATGCTATGTTAATTTCGCAGTTGAAATTCTATATAGGTATGGTTTCGTCGTAATTGGATAACACACACAAACACGACTAACGTGCCCTCACTACTATAATGCCCCTTTATGGGGTTATTTTGGAAGTGGTTTGAATGCAGACGCTAGGTGGTGTAGTTTAGTTTAGGACGAGTATATCCCCATGCAGAATTCAATAAATCCACTTTTGCCTCGCTTGAAACGGGGAGAAAAACCAGCCATCACATTGTTGTTTTGTAATTTTTACAATGCTGGCACTTAGGGATATTTTATTGTTATGTTTTGGAAAATGGCTATTGTAGAATGCAAATACAAGAAGAATAATTTAAAGTAGAATCGTTAAAATTTACAGAAAAATTATAGCGTTGAATAAAAAAACTTATACTTCATTCTTATCATCTATAGTTATTTAAACTTGGTAGTTCGTATGAATAGGCTTACCCTCTAATATGCAACTAGATTTTAAAGCTTTTCTACGTTACTTTACAATGCATATAAAATTATATCCAAATTTCTGTTTCTATTCGTTCAATTAGTGGTAACTCGTAACAATTCACTTACGTTTAATTCTAGCTAAAAATGAGTAACTAAAATGGTATATCCTCTTTTATTTTTGTCCATAAATATGTGTTATTCTTCGTTACTAACCTTGTCCTTAGTGCTGAAAGCAATAGCGTTCCTTCCTATCGGAAAAATAAGTAAAAGCTCTACGAATACAAAACAATTTAACTGCTACAACGCTTCAATGTTAACTAACACTGTTAATTCATTGTTTGGTGCTATCACAGGAAGTACAGCGTTATCCTAAAGTAAGGTATACAGTTTAAATTATTATAACTTTTAAACAAACTAAGAATAAAAAATAAACGAAATCTATGTAATTGCTTAAGGACTGGGGTTTTACTGTATCAATACCGTAGAATTACAAAGATTTGCACGAGAATGGGTTTGAAAGCGGGGCCTTCTAAAATGAAACCGCAATTTTACATAAAAATTTGAAAGAACAGAACCAAGAATCGAAAAACCAAGAATTAGCAATCTCCAAGTTGCAAAGGTTCTTCAGGGAAAATCAGGACACAGCCAGACATAATCCACTAGCAATCAGCGGTACAAATGCGCTATCCAAACTATTTCAAGTGTCGTATACCACGGTTTGGAAAATTTTATGCAAAATTCTAAAAACTTGCCAATATAAACTGAAAATGCCGTTTGACTTAAAGAAGGCAGACTTGACTACTAGGTACAATGTTTCTTTGCAATTATTGGCTGAGTTGAAAATTGAACCCGAATGGTTATCCTGTATTTTATAGATAGATGAGGCACATCTGTGGACAGAAAATAAACAAGAAATCGTTCGAGAAGGTCCTTATAGCAAGAAAGTCATTGTCTGGTGCGACCTTACAGCTGATTTTATCATTGGTCCGTATTTCTACTAGGAAATGTAGAATGGCGAAGCCGTATCTGTAAACGGTGAACGATAGTTGCAAATGTTACGAGATTATGATATTCCACAGCTGCAAAATGAGCACCATGAATTGAAATCATCATTTTTATGCTAGATATAGCACCTCTGTGCATTTTCCGACCGGTTAAAGAATTGTAAATCAACGTTTTTCAAAATCGTGAGTTAAGCAGATCTTTTGTAAATTCGTGGCCAGCAAAATCACATGATCTTAACACAGCGGATTGCTAGCTATGGGGTAATATAAAAAGTTTAGTGTTTACAAGGCGACCAACAACGTTACAGGAATTCAAAGACAATATTACGGAGAGAATTGGTGCAGTGTAACTAGAAATATTACGAAATGCTGGGGTACAATTTGGAGGAAAGGTTGGTAACATTACAACAACAAAATGGAAGTCATACTGAGCAATTGGCGTAATTGGTTTTGGACGTACTAAATCCTATTCCTTAAGCAAGGTACTAGATTTCGGTAATTTTTTGTTATTAACTTAACTTCTTAAAAAGTTACAATAATTTAAAATATATTCCTTGCTTTATGATAAGCTTATATTACAGACCGCCTGTTAATATGAATATATCTATTAGCAAACGATTAGTTACAACTCACTGAAACAAATGTGATCAAGAAATAGGAGGAAATGTATGGTGATGTATTTTTTTTTGTTCGCGAATTAGCATATAACATTTTAATTTCACATCAGAACGTTGACAAAACTTGGGCTAACACTGAAACTTTAGATTTGAATATAATTGACAAACTCATTAGATATTTAGATCGCCATTGTTTGAACAGATCAAATGTGTGTGACAACATTTTATGGCCTCACAAATATTATTGTTTTATGCGTCTATGATCTTTCAATTGAAATCAAAGCTGCATAGTGCTATCGTGTGTATGTGCTTTTATAAGAACGTATATGCTGTTCATTTTTTTTAATAATGAAGTTGACGTCACTGCAGGTGACTCGAAAAACGGGGTAAAATTATTTTTATGATTTAGGGTATATAAATAGAAAAGAATGCTCTTTTTCTCATACGAAACTTAACGAAAAGTTAGGCAATGTAGTTGTTAAATCTATGATCAATCTAATTTTAATAAGATAGTAGTCTTCTCGAAATTGATTATTACATAGCAAGAGCAAATCACGCTTGTGTGTTAGTAAAAATAGAATACCTGCATTGGCATTAAACTAGCGTTTGCTGTTAGGTATAAATATACTTGCCAATTTAAGAATAATGTTTCATTTTTTAGTTTCATTTTCGCTTATTTGTAAAGCACATATATTATAAATACTTTTGTTTCACATAAGTTCTAAATAGTCTTTAATTTTGTTGAATGTTTTTGTTTTGTACGAAAAATGGTTAGAACTAATGCCATTAATTGTAATTCAGAAAAAAGAAATGAATAATCTAGTTGTTGCATGCAAGTTATACTTATATGTACATTGCGTACTTTAACCCGTACTTTAAAACTTAATGTTTATAGTTACAAATATACATAGCTTACACATATTTGTTTATAAATCTGCTCAGTTGCTTATTATATTCTATTTTAAATAAACTTTCCCAGATTGCATTACCTTACTAATTAACGAAAGCACAAAGAAACTGCAACAGTAAATTATAAATGCGGTAACTTATTCACTGAAAAAGGACACGATAACGTAAACTACCGCAGCTACACAAGATCCTAGAACAGACTAACTACTAACAGAAACAATTATCAAACAAATGTGTTTCCGTACTACAAAAAAGTCTGAAACGGTACAGTAGTTATCTACATTCCCGCGTACTTCAATTAAGGAATAGCAGAAAGACCTATCGCGATTATTTAAGAATTACATCTCTTTCTTGGATGCATGCGCGCATCAAGACGCAATACATGCTGTATGAATTATAAATGTCGTTTAATTTAATTGTTCATGTTTTGATTGAATCCATTAAAACTGATTCCTAGCGTTGTGTACATCTGACTCTTAATTAATACTGAAAGTATTTGTTTACGCGTTTATTGCGATGTAAACATAGGAATAACATCTCGTAAGCGCTTAGAATTTAATTGGCGACAGTTCACTGTATATACGTCCATTCCTTTAACATTCCTCTTTATTTTACGGTAACAATATAGCATGTACATTGATTCTTATTCAAGTTTCACTTCATAAACTAAAAAAGATGGGGGGCTTAATAGTGAAGTTACCATCTACGAAAATTCAGATTGTTCTTACGAAAAAGTGCCGAACTATAAAAGCACATACTGATTAATTATTAGTAACTTAGCTTTTAAAAATCGTATGGTACTAAAGATTCAAAATGAATCACTTTAAATTGTGTGAAATGCATTTAAGTAAATTATCCAGCTGTATGTTTAAAAGTCTAAAAAACATGAATTTAGTTTTGAGTTGCAGTGTCGTGTATATTTATGCTTAACTAGAACCAGACAAAGCAAAGATGATTACCTTAGCAATATCGTTTAGAAGTTAAAGTTTATGATGCAGATATATTATAATAAAATGTGGTGAAAGCTATTGAAAAGCCGTGCCAACTACGAAGTTAGTGATGAAACTTATTTCGTTGTTGGTAGTAAAGAATGTCAATGAAAACGTAGTATTTCTGAAGTTAAAAAATAAACTACGGTCGATAATGCAAAAATCGTTGCTTTTTTTACGTTAATTAGTGAAGCAATCGAATTTATTGACACTATTATGCTGCTGCTCTGCGTATACAAATGTTATGCCATATCACTCTGTATAATATTTGTACAGCTTCTTTTTCTGTCTTACTATTATTCTTACGGTGCATTTCGCACGGTAACTAGCTCAAGTACTAAGAACTTAGATAACGATGCGCCCACTGCATAATTTATCTTTAGTTGCGAATATTATTCGCATACAAGAAACGTTGCGAAGCGCACCTCTCGTCGATAAAGCTGTAGTGTTGTTGTTGTTTCAAATAAAGTTATCTTCTGAACAAAACAAATTTTCTCTAAGCAAAAGTCGTATATGGATCCTAATTATTTGAGAATAAGAACCAGGTGTTAGTAAGTCAATAGAACTATGTTCCATTTTTTGGGGCAAGAACGTTAGATAGTTCTCGACTATCTCAGTAAATTATTGTAGAGATGCTTCGTTATAAACTTTTATGCGATTAAAAGCAACGTACACCCGCCCCTTTTGTGTGTTTCTATGGTATTTACTACATTTAATAACAGCAAAGCTTGGAGAACAGGATATTCCTCTTACACGAAGATGTTTTACTTAGAAATGCATCGTCATAAGCTCATGCCACTAAAAGCAATATGCACCAGCCGCTATTGGGAGTTTCTATGATATTTACTCGATTCAGTAACAGCAAGATTTGCAAAAGAGGCTGTTTCTGTTAGACGAAAGTATAGTTTGTTTCTAGACTGTTTAAAATTGACATTTGTGGAGAGGTAGGTAAAATTGAACTGTATAAGAGTAACGTAGCAATAATACATCTCGAAAATACTTATAAAATGTATCAATGCAAGAAAATAACGGGCCTGAAAAGCCATACTCACTTATATAATATACAGTACTCAGTATTCAATTAATAATAAGTTCAGAAAAATCGTAAGTTATTGAATATATAATCTGTTTTTATTCAGGATCAAGGAATTTAAATTAGATTTTGAACAATTACTAAATGTGTAAAAAAGCGAATAGTGTCGATTATGTTTCAAACTAGGTACGTACATACATCGATATTATACACAGATAAGTTAAAACTCCGGAAATTACAGTTTTGAACATGGCAAAATGCGATAATCATATAGGCACATACATAGATAGCATGGTGACAATACGTCCGTTATGTCTACAAATATATATATATGTATGTCTTCATGCCTACATTTAGCGAAATTTCTATAATTGAACGTTTTTCTTAAAATTTTCGGCAAACTATCTATTAAAAGTAAAGCTTCATTGCAAGAAAGGTTAATACAAGTAAAGATAACAATGAAAAATATATGACAGTTTTTACAGAAAGTATTTATAATAATAAGTTACAACAGCGAAATTTTTATAGGTCCACTTGCAGAAAATACTTAAACAAAATAAAAAACATAATTTTTGATAAACTTGGTAATGAGTGTTGAATCCTTCATTAAAACAATTTCAATACTCTAGTTCTTCATATTGTCTATTCGTTTTGGCAATATACCTCCCTAGCCAAGATTCCCCAAGATTTTCAACTGGGTTAAGGTCGGGTGAGCGAGTAGGCGATTCCAATATTTTTTATTTTTGTTGAACAACTCCTTAGTTTGTTTGGAATAATAATTTGCTGGAATATCCAGCCTTGCAAAGGATTTTGTTCACTAAAATCTGTTAGAACCGTTTCTAAAAGTTCTATATAAGAATCAGAATTCATTCGTGTCGATATAAAACATTACTATAGGAGTTTTATTGTGATGGGTAAAAGCCGCTCAAACCATTGCAAATCGTGCCTATAGTATTTGAAGCCATCAGGGCCGTCCAAATTAAATCTCTTTTCGTCAGAAAATATGACGTTCTGTCATTCATGGTCCCAGCTCATATGGTTTTCTGCAAATTTCAGTCTTGCTTTTTTATGAGTCTCCTTTAAAGGTGATTTTGATACTTTTTATTGCCATCTAAAACTACCGGGTGCTACCGGATAAAATTTGTTGTAGACGTCTCAGTTACTGGCAAATGTAAATCACATTTAATTTGTTGTACTTCTTTAGGACGAGATTTGCCTTACCAATTACCTAAACTTATAAAATTATTGATGGGTTCACCCCAATTAATTGGCTACTTCTCGGTTTGAACACCCCACCTCGTTATAATAATTTATTTTAGTTTTTTCATCCTCAGTTAACAGTTTACCTCTTGGCATTATTAATTGATAACAATGAATGCACGTTTTTAGTACAGGAAATGCCTAACTTCATACGATCTCATAAACAACATAATATTTTGACCGTTTCATTATGTTTAAGAATAAAATTCTAGGTAATTCCCAACTATTACAGTTGCTAAATGTTTACAAGGGGAAACTACAAAAAGATGAACTATAGAAATGTCACTGATTGTAATCTAACTATCGAGTACATGCTCGCCTAAACTTTAGTCATTCTAGCAAATCTTTTTCATTTATTCCATTTGTGAAATGCATTTGTATTGTATTAAGAAGAGATAGTTTATAGTAATACAAGTAAAATTGATTTAGTAGTACCAATCAAATTTTAAGAATGAATTGGAGTTTGTTCATAAATGTTTATACCAAAACATTTAATACGTCATATTAAAAATTCGAAACATTTTCCTTTATGAAGTAAGTAGGCAAGAAAAGTACTCTGGTCAAAAATTCTCTAGTATACATCCATTTGTTGTTTTTGTGTTTTTATGAAGAGAATATATATATTATAATATATATAATATATACATAATATACATATTTATGAAGAGAATATAAATATAAATATAAAATTCAGAGAAATAATTATTTATTTATATTATTTATAATTAACGCCACAGGCGCTGCAACTACCTCTATATATTCTTTTAACAAATGTGTCTTAACATTATGGCCAGATGACTAGATATTTCTGAGGCTTGTCACGATATTAATTACTTCCACTTAATTTGTAGGATACATGAAAATGTATTTGCTGATTGAAACAAGTTATTGCCAGGAAAACAAAAGTCATTGACATCTATAAGAATTTTATTGCTGCAGTATTGAAGTGCTTATTGAAATACTTAGCCATATCCAATGAGTTAGCCAATATGCCGTCCTTCGTGTTGAATTTTGTATTGTTTTTCAATGCCTTTTAGAGTTAATAATACTTAAAGTTAATTTCGGTTTAAATTCTGTACTTTCATAATTCTATTATAATGTAACAATTTTGCAGTTTTGATTACTTTCCCATAAACAGATTTATACTTTTTATAATAGTTTTTTTCATAACTGTCACCATTTAATGTCAACTTATATACACAATTGTTTTAGATTCTAAGTCGAAGTACGAATGCCCTTGGTAATCCAGCCATTTTTATTAATTTTTTCTGTGTAGTACTTAACTAACGGACAGTTAATAATACGTCTCTATAAAATTTTTGAACTGACTATTCGCAATTGTCCAATTTTCATTAGTTAATTTAGAGAGAAATTTCGTACAGTAACTTTTCTACTCAGAGGTTTATAATCGTTACAATTCCCTGAGTCGTCAACTATTGTTCTCCCAGAAACAGGGGCAATAATGGTGATCTGAAATGCGTCTGTATACAATCTTACTGTCATAATCGGAGACTGATTTACTTAAACATATAATGTCAAGGCCAAACAAGTTGATTCTTTTATTGTCATTTACAAGTCATACATTTCCATCAAGTCTGTAAATGTGCTCAAGTTATTCGATTATTTTAGAAATTATATGTTAAAATGACTACTGAATGTTAATTGAAGATTTTTTGTATACAGTGCTTTCCAATAGCAACAAATAAATTCGTTATTTCTGAAATTGAGAGCTTTTCGAAAAAATCCTCTGACCCGTCGATGTTGCTTTAAACAAAGGCACTTTTCGACATGCGACCCATATTTGTGACGTAATCGTCATTTGAGATATGACGTCATTGATAATATTTTTAAATGGCCGCACTAATTTCGACCATGTCAATTGAAAAAGCCTGTCATTCTACGTACACATCGTCAGAAATTATGCTTGTCTGACAGTTGTCTTAGCGACCGAGAATGCTTTTTACTACTGTCACATAAAAACTTGAAATCGTACTCTTTTTGGCTTTTTTGTCTTTCTTATCGATTTCAGTATGTTTGAGCTGTTTGTTGAGTAGGGACTTTGTCATCTTATTTAAAATGGTGAAATTAACTGAACGAGAACGAATTGAAATTCTTTGCATGATTGGATTTGGAGACAGGATGTGCACGCAACAAGAAGTAGTTGAATTATACCATGAAAATTATCCTGGTCGGCGGCCGATTAGCCAAAGCATGGTAAGCAATATTGAGTCGCAATTCCGTACCTTTGGACATGTTCGTGATTTACCTAAATCTGGTCGACTCTCAAAATCAGAAGAAGATCAACTTAGCGTTTTGTTGGCAATATAAGAAAATCATCACTCAACACTTAACCAAGTGGGTTTTGATTTCAATATGGCAGCGTCAACAGTTCACACAATTGTGAAAAGAGCAAACTATCATCCTTATAAGGTATGTTTTGTTCATGAGCAATCTGAAGACGACTTTGATCAACGAATTCAATTCTGCGAGCACATTCAAAAGCTATGCACTAATCATAATAATTTCGTAAGAAACGTCTTTTGTCCTGACGAAGCTACGTTTGCTTTGAACGGCTATGTCAATAAGCAAAACTGTCGTTATTGGGTTACTGATAATCCCCGATGGATGATGGAATATCGCACTCAACATCCTCAGAAAGCGAATGTGTGGAGCGGTATAGTTGAAGGAAGAATTTATTTTTTTTGACTGCTGGAAGATATTTGAGTTTCTTCGAGTCGACTTTATTCCCGAACTAATAAATTTACATCTAAATGAGGAACGTGATCTTCCGAGAAATGATGATCAACATGATGGTGCACCTCCCCATGCAGGACCTGTCTGTGCTTCTTTAGATGAACTGTTCCCGAATCGACGGATAGGGAGAAGCGGGCCGATTGAGTGACCAGATTTGACACCCCTAGATTACTTTTTATGGGGGGTACTTACATAACAAGCAAAGTATACGTTAGTAGACCGGCAAATTTAGAAGAATTAAAGAAAGAATTCGTCAGGAGATATGTACATCTTATACCTCCTGAAGTTATTGGCCATGTTCAAAAAGAATTTATTAATCGTCTTGGTTACTATCAGGTAGCCAACGGTGAACAATTTCAACATTTACTTTAATCATTATCATTAATTTTAGAAAAATAAATAATTATAATAAATAAAATAAATGTTTTTTCCATTTTTTTATCAAGCCCACATACTCTAATATAATCATATTTTTAACGATGTGTATGTAGAATTACACGTTCTTTCAATTGGCATGGTCGAAATTAGGTGTTGTCATTTGAACAAATTATTAATTACGTCATAACTCGAATGACGATTACGTCACAAATATGGGTCGTATGTCGAAAAGTAACTTTGTTTAAAACAAAATCGAAGTGTCAGAGTATTTTTTCAAAAAACTGTCAATTTCGGAAATAATGAATTTATTCGTTACTATTCGAAGCACTGTATATGTAAGTACATAGGTATTTATGTATATGCATATAACGCTTTATGAAGCTTGTTCTAATTATACATATTAAAACTACCCACACAACTACCGCAGATAAGACTTGTAATAATCCTGAAATTTAAGCAATAAAATCTTGCAGCGGAACATTCGAAATGCAAATTCACGGATATACCATATAACCCATAATTTTGTAGCTAATAAGAGACGCTATTTAAAGACTGCTACCAAATCTAATGACTAAAATAAGAATAAATTAATATTATTTTGAGTTAAAGCAGATTATAAGGAATGTTAGTCGTCCATATAGCTAAATATATTTATTCACCACAGTAAATAGTTTTACCAAGTCAAATAAATAAATACCTCGATAGTTATTGTCCTACTTCAATTGCATTCATTTTGCTATATTTTTCTGTTTTGTTTATCAGAAGTAAACATTCAACAATTGAACTTTGACCAATTCCTTTAGCCACACATATTATAGAATTATAAATTAGTACATATATTCAACTATGTATATCTATAAATTATAACAGGTCAATAGATCACAGTTTAACGTTCATTTGATAAAAAAAGTATAAAATATTTATTCAAATTAGTTCTACTTTAACGTCGCTAATAATACGTACACAGACAGCGCATAACTTTAGAACACTAACCAGACTTGCATAACATCTAATAAACAAAATACGGTGATTCTAAATATAGAATATCTTTGTAATTTGATATGCTAAACATAGTATACGGTTGCCACTGCTAAAATTAAATACGCACTACCTTATGTAAGGTGCTTTATTGTTTCTTAAAATATTCCCCTTTCGCGTCCATACAGTTCTGCATGCGATGGAACCAATCATCAAAACACATTTTCCACTCTGAACGAGGTAAACAAAACAAACAAAACAAACGAGTGGCTTAAATGGCTCAACAGCCTTTTCACACGATGACAAATGCTCGCCACTCATTTTATTTTTGGTGTGTTGAAATAAGAAGAAGTCATTAGACGACAAGTTGGGAGAATATAGGCAGTGTGGTTATTATTTCGATGTTATGACCGGTCAAAAAATCGACAGTTTGTCGGGCTTTGTGTGCATTGTCATGATGAACAATAATTCGTTATTTCTTCTGATTTTAGCGATGTCTTTCGGCAACCAAATTGAGGTATACCACGCAGCATTAACTGTCTTTCTATCTTCTAATGCAACAGTTACAATATGATCCGTTTCTGCGAAGAAACAAGTAATTGTTTGTTTCGAAACGCTTCGTGAACGCATCACTTTTGTTGGTTTAGGTTTAGTTTCAAACACTGATACAGTAGATTGCTGTTTAGTTTCAGGCTCGTATGACCACCACAGTTGAGAGAGTTACCGTTCTTCTTACAATACCTCAGTTTATAAACCGACCAAATTTTGTTTAAATCGGTCACTACCACTTGCCTGTGTTACACGAGTAAGTCGTAAATGGGGAATCCACTGTGTTAAGTTTTGTTTGTAATAGTATATTTTTTTCTGGTTTAATGGTAAAGTATACAATTAAAGACTTAGATTACCACCACCTTGATTGTACCATTTTAGCGAAGATTCATAAAAACATTCCGTTTTTACTAGCCCACGGCTTCATGAGCAGTGAAGTAAAAGGTAAGTGTACGATAACAGCCAAAAGATAAACGGCGGTGAAAACTTGCTGGGCACCGTTATGGATAGTCAGAGCTATTTGAGTATCCAAACTATAAATGATTATTCAATTCCAATCTACCACACGAAACATACTAACTAAGGGAAAAGAATGAATTGCATATCAGTCGTTTAGAATATCACATGAAGTCTAAGTACCGGTATGCGATATTGCCAAAGGCGAGCAGAAAGTTGTACACAAGAACAACAATTTGGTTGTTCTACGAGCTCAAAAAGAGAAAACGATGGTAGTACTACACTGAGAAGGCAACAGCTAGAAGCTACATACGCTTTTAGTCTTTTGCTACTGCATATACTTTACTATTAAAATTGAGCAACAATGTGAAAAGCTAAAGCTGAAGGATTTAACTATGTTGAAAAAAAGGAAGGACAGCTACAGCAAATTTATTATGGTCGTTACTGTTTAGATGGCTGACCTATGAATTCGTTGTACATACCTATACGTCGCGACGTATAGGTATGTGCAACGAATTATTTCCACGCGTCGGTAAACAAATACAGAAGTGGACATGACTACTTATGCGTGTGAGGAATTGCAAGCTCTTTGGAGATTGGCCCAACATCTTCACTGGCATCATGGATAATAAGTAAATTAGATGACCTTTCGAAATGTATGTAATTTCTGACGTGTTAGTGAAATACAGTGTACACCGAAAGAAAATTCACACTGATAGTTTGTGGTCAAGACTCCAGATTTTATCGCCTTTCATTCTTTTTTCTAATTAAGAAATTCTGGAACATTTTTTCCGTCTCTGTATAATAAATATACAGGGTGGTGCAATTTGAAATTAAAGAGCCAATCAATATCTATGGAAATATTATAAAAAGAATATGATGTTTAATGAGAAAATTAAGTACCCCAGTTTTGACTCACCGTGTACACAAGATTTATTAAAAAAATATTCGGTTCGGTTTCGTACGACGTTACAAAACCTCCTGTATACGTATGTGCAACTAATTGAAAGATATGAAGCTTAAGAATACCTACACATTTTCGCAGTATAAAGTTGCTCACAGAACTAAACGAGTATTGATAACAATGAGGAAATCTGATTTTTCCAGAAATAGAATACACGCAATAGGTATTAAGTGGGTATTGATCGACGAACTATCTACAAATATTTAAAGAATATAAAGGAATAATGAACTTTCTACGGTGTTAAAAATGCTGGTATTCTTAGTCCCTAGAATTAATTTGAAGTCAATTTTATTAAAATTGATTTGAAATTTAATTAATTGATTTACGCACTATTCCGGCACATAAAAGAACATTTAATAATTGAGTTAAGTGAGTGTGACGATATTTTATGACGCAGGGCACGATTTTATTTAAAGTATTTCATTATACTAACAACACATATTGTATCTATTTCAATATCTTACAGAATAGAAAAATTATTAATTGTTGTTGATTTTGAAAATGTTCGTCATTCACTTCTAGGTAGTAAACTAATTTATGAACAACTGTTTTAGTAGTAGTACTTTTTGTTTGTAGGATGATGGTTCATAATACAACAAATTCTTTATGACTCGTCTCTCGATTTGGAAAAGTAATAGTCAAAATATCTCATTTCGTTCATTCATAATAGCCTAATTTTCATTTTATCCTGTTCAGAGATTATGAAGTTATCTCTCACAAGATGATGGATTCTTTATAACTATTGGACAAGATTTTAAGCTTTTTAAGGGAGTTCATTTTCCGTAGAAATAAGTTACAAACTTCTTCATTAGAACTAATATCATCACCAAAACTGATCAAAGAGGAAACACTGTTCAAGATATAATAATCGTCTGTTAGAGGTTAGAGATAAGTGTACAAAATCGAAAGTTAATGAGTACAGGAAACAGAACTGTCAGAGGAATATTATATAGAATATTACCAGAAATTCTATACACATACCGGCATGTATGGATCAGGAACGGGCTACTTATTATAGTTCAAACAAATTGTAGATGAAAAAAGTGTACAAATCAGTGTTATTGTTTAGACTAAAAACATTTATTTTTAACGTAACAATATATTTCTGTTGTATTGAAAATTTATACGAAATTAAAATGTGTCAAATGAAAAAATATGGGCAACGATCGAAAGTAATGCTAAATTTAATCATAAGTAACGATATGTTAGAGAGTATAAGAAACAATTCAAACCTGTTAGAAAAAAAACACAGGATAGAATATTTTAGCAATTTTTTCCAGCAATTCTATCACTGCAAAAGTGCTAAAGAATTAACCTCTTAATATAAAAACTCAAACAATTATATAATAAATATATAGTAATATAATTAATAGTACAATTCTTATTTTAAATGCTTCCAAAATAGTTCCACATCTAAAACTCAAAAATCAGAAACACAAGACATATTTATCCTTTTATTACGTTCTGCATAAGTATACAAAGAACAAGCTCTACTAATAAAAATTAAAAAAAAACATCCAAACATGTTAAAAATGCAAGAGAACCTGCTTTAGCAAAAGTATTTTGCCCACACTTACTTATTTAACTACTAATTATTCAACTTACTATTTTTATAATTTATTTTACGCATATACTTAAGTTATTTTTATATTTCTGGCGCAAGAAACAATATATTTTCTTAACCCAGTAATAAACTTTAGAAAAATCATGTGAACTTCGCTTAAATATCGATTTAAAGGGATGGTCGTTGACCTAAGGGTAGTTCTGTACTTACAGATATCAGTAAAATAACTCACATGCAACACTGAAGATATACACAGCGTTCTGAACTACTGAAAGTTTGCTGATAATTCAACAAAAAAAACGGATTAAACAAGAACTAGGATTTACCGACAGCAGTAGTTATGTAACTGCCCTCCACGTGCTATTTCTGCGGGTTTACCCTAAGCTAAAATTTGCTAACACATTTGTCTCTCCATGCAACTTACCATCTGTGCGAATTATACAACAATCTTGACTTGAATAGTTGCGCTCAATATTATCATTGTTCAGCCGTACTAAATTTTCAAGCTGCCGTACTGAAATATCCGAGCGGTTTTTGACACCATAACTGCGACTGCGATGCTTCTAAAACTGTTCGCCGCCGCCGGTTGCCGCCATCTGTCGAATATACAAGGGAGTGTGTTACTGCTTGTATCTGTAGGTTAATCATTGACGTCATATAAAAAAAGTAGAAATATGTCATGGGGCTAACTTCTAACGCTAAACAGAATCAATAGATTCACGGTGTTTCTGAAATAAAGCCTTATTACTTACGTCTTCTTAGTTTTTCGAACTTTTTCAATTTCAGTAACAAAATATATTTCGTAAAATTTTCTTGTAATTGTTATTTTCTAAAAAATAGAGTTTATTGTGCAGTCAGGTTTTGAAAGTGATTGAAGTGGCTTGAAAGTTCTATGTACAGATAATGTTATACAGAATGTTTCACCTACAAGTGGACTAACTAGTATTTCTTATACATTTACTTGAAAACTGGTTTTTCTAATATTTTTTAATTGAAAAACTGGTGGATTTTAGTAGTATTTACTGAAGCTAACATCACATTCTCATTTAGTATTATATTGTAAATAATCTTATTTTCCAGATAGTTTTTCCACTTTTATAGGTCAATTACAACACTCCAATTCGAACAAAGATCAAATTTATTCCAAGACCTTTACAATATAATCTGGTTTTCGTTACAACTTCGTCAGTGGAATAAAATTGACATTTATTTGTGTCAAATTATAAATAAATAACTAGCCGTGTCTATCAACAAAATTATCTACAGACAAAGAAATTCAGTGATATATAGGATTATGTTTACAATGTAGTGGACAACTTAAAATATTTTGAAATGTAAATTGATAATCATAATAATCATGCTCCTTATATCAATGTATTTTTTGTCAAGCTCTAACACTTCAGTTCAAGGACTAGGGAAAACATGGAAAAAAACCTATACAGGAGCTTAATTTTATAAAATTCAGGCGTGATTAGGTGATTAAATTATTATAAATAATACTTAAATTTTCTATATCTGTTCTAAAATTATAATAAAAATTTAAATTGACCACTATATTGTAAACATAATCATAATCATAATATATCACTGAATTTCTTTGTCTGTAGATAATTTTGTTGATAGGCATGGCTAGTTATCAGCAGTATCAGTTATTAATGCTTTTGACAAATTTACAACAGCGTTCTTTACCTTCTCGGATCATGGACGATAACGAATTCTTTTTTAATTCTCCCAATAGCGAAGACTAAAATGCTCCCTTGATGTGTTCAGAGAGAATAACTTATTACCTCTATTCGGTTTCAATTAGAAACAATTTTTCTGGCTAAGGCCACCATTTTCAATTATTTTATACTATTACTTAAATACTTAAACCGATTATTTCTTGAACAAGTTTTTATACGCATTCGTAATGTACATACCCTTTGGCTGTAAAATTTAAGCTTTATTGGTATTTGGGGAATTATTTTCTGGATTAGAACTCTTACGTCATCAATACTAAGTTTTAGCTCTTACTATAGGTCTGGAAAGATAGATTACAGACTAGCGGTGTGTTTTCCACGTCAGTCAATTTAAGTAAATTGGTCTTTTTACGGACTAGATTATAATTATTTGTTCTATCACGCGCCTATCGACGTCAAACTACTTCTGCAAATCATCCTTATTTAAACGTCGAGGTATTTCGAGCACCAAACTAATTTATTATGCTGGAGGTAATGGTCATTTATTTCATTCTTTAATTATTGCTTTTTCGCGCAACCGGTAGTGTTAAATAATTTTTTTACAATTCTATCAAATTTTTATTTTGACGAAGTTAAGGCAAAGCCGACAAAAAGAAAAAAATGCAATGGATAATCTTTTTTCTCTATCTATTGCTAATTTGTTTAAAAAGAAAAGATAACGCATATTTTTCTAAAATGTATACTGGGTACGCTGATGACATATTGAAAGTATTTGATAGACCAATTAATCGAAAACTAAAAATAACCATTGTTAATATCCGGGATAGGTGTTCTAGTCAACAGATTAGTCAAGTGTCCGTTGGGTTGTTTATTATACATCTAGTAGCATATTAAAAATATTCTCGGGAGACATGAAATTGCAAGCAAAGATTGTGACCAACTTTATATTGGAAATATACATACATACATTGACATGTATACATTATTAACATCTATATTAACTGTTAATATAAACAAACATGTCGCCCATTTCCGTTATGGAAGCGGTAAATCTTCCGTTTTAGCGCAATTTATGATTGCGAATGCACACAATATGAAAAGTGATAGCCTTAAATTAATAAAAGTTATTACCTGACCGCGAGAATGAGATGCGTATAGAGCCATTGGCCGAAGTAAACATGAGAATCCAATGAATCAGGAATCACCAATACTTGTAGTATTTGGGTTATCGTGATTCAGGTAATAAAGTTATTGAGTTTTGTATACATACATATATAGCAAGAGATGTGCTTGTAAACATTAGTTTTGTATTAATTCGGTATTTAATTGATTATAAATGGCCATGCATCGTCGAATTTATCTTTCATTTAAATTTTAACACTATGTGTTTATTTGCCTCTATATACTACTTAAAATCTTTTAAATACAACTTTTTTGCATTTTTTAAATCTGCTTAGTTCTGCAAACCTATCCATATTGGGTTTGCCGGATCTATTACGAGTATTTCAAAAGTTATGACCCGTTTTACGTCTAAAATAAGGTGTATTCAGAAAGTTAGTTCAGGTAAGAAAAAAATATACGACCTATTTCTCACCATTGCATGATTTGGCTACGTCTTCTGTTTTCGCTGGTTCAATTATTGAATAAAAAAGGAAAACTCTTGTATACAAGGTGAGTCACAATCCATAGCCACTTCGTACAAACCTGCGTTTTTTCGAGTATTCATGCAAAAATGTTAGTTTTTGAACTACGCAACACTGCATTGACGTTATGGCACAATATTTTGAGAATTTTGTTTAGAATACTTCTTTTATCGATAACGCACAGTGTTAATTCGTAAAATTAAAAAAGAAAGCAGTTTTTCATTTCAATATGAAATATCTTCTAAATCCAAAAGCTTAGGTATAGGAAATGTTTAACAAAAACGAAAGAGCCTATAAATATCTATCGAAACATCATAAAAATATTGGGTGCTCCATTTAAATTTAAAGAGAACATTAACGACCAGAGTTTTGATTTACCTTGTATATAAGAAATTTTTTTTGTTCAATTCTCAAACCAACAAAAATAGACGTAGGCAAATTATGTAATGGCGAGAAAAAGGTCACATATTTTTTTTCTTAGTAGAACTAACTAAAAAAATATATATAAGTTAGGTCTGGGACGCTGTTATAAAACAACCTGTATATGTGCAACTAATTTTAAGACATGAAGGTTAAGAACACTTCCACCTTTTCTCAATCAGTTTTTATAATAACTTTTATAATGTCGGATATATCGAGCACATTGTAGACAAGACTGGACTAACTACTGTTCAATCACAAGAAGCGACGTTTTATTTGAATTAGTTTACTTTTAGAAGCCTATATATTAATTTTGGCCTCCTGGGTGCCATAATACCCTCACGTCACGTATTTATGAAAATATTTTTTCTTTCAAAACTGCTAGTTTTTCATTCAATTGAAAACAAAATAATTAACGTTTATTAAATGGAGATTCTTGTTGCCTATATTACTGAATTTAAAAAGCGACGCATATCGTTTTTATTACTTAAAAACAAATTGGGGGGACCCATTACCACCCTTTCCTCTACTATATTACGACTTACTAGCAATAGAGCATACAATAGAAATCAAACAGCCGGTTCTAGCTAACGGTAAACTATAGCAGTACTGATGAAGAAGGAAAGGACACTCCGTGGTATTGTTAAGCATATTGTTTAAAAATTTGCTGTTGCTAATAAGTTGTAATATAGTAATATTACATACTTACTTTTTTTCTTGCTTGTGTTTTAAAATTCCTAAATTTTGTACAGAAGTTAAATAGTTACCATCTTTTCAAGAAACGGTAGGTAATTTCGGAGAAAATTTTGACAACAAGATTTTTCTTCCAAACGAGTAAACTTATGCAGATAAAAGGTTGAGTGAAGGGGATAAAAAATTTGATGTACATATCAAAAATATGAGAATATTATAATATCGCGTATCAACATAAATAATTGCATATGTGTTACGTTGAGGTGGTTGGGAGTAAGGGTAATAATACAAAAAAGTTGTAGTAAAGAGTATTATTATTAAAATAGAAAGTAGTTTACCGTCATTTTTTAAGTATGAAGTAAATCAGTTTTAAATTAATTTAGTTTATTATTATACTACATAGGACGTTCCTTTACAAAAAAGTACGGTGATGTGCTGGTGAAACCGAAGTCCTCGCAGTATTCACAATATTTTTGAAACCGCCGCATAAAAAAAAGAAAGCTACTTGGACAATTCTGTGAAGTATAATATGGTCATATTTTCGAAAAATTTAATAGAATTTGATATAAGATTATGTTTTTATACATACAGTTTAATAGTTAAAGCAGAACGGGTATCATTCTCATATAAAAAAACAGGTTTAAATATGCATTGCTGAATCACAGCGTAGGAGTCTGACATGTATATTTAGTCCTCTAAAATCAGGGAACCCAGAAATGTAATATGAACGCCGATTCTGTATGGTAGCTAAATTTATTAGAGGGAAAGCGGGATCAAAATTGAATTCCGTCTTGTCTTCAACGTTTCAATTGACCACTACTTTCTCAAATCCAATAAATATGTACAAAATATTACATGAGTAATATTACGAATCAATCAAATTATAAATAGTACCTACATATTTATGTACTTAAGCCTTTTCTTATATTTTTGAAAAGCGAATAGTCGATTTGGTGATATTATTCATTGATTTGACTTTGGGGTTCCTTTATTTATGTTGATATTATGTCAACAATACACTAGGGACGCTACTAAAGACTCCAGTAACACGATATAAAAATATGTAATTTTCAATGTACACAGATAGATTATCTTACCGTTTTGCATCATCCCCGAAAATACTGTTGTGTAACTTTCTGGTGGCAGTGACTATTTGTGTTGGACTACTTAAGGTTGTAAGTGTAAATAAAACATTTTCTTTTTTAGAAATAAAATATTGAAATATGTAACAATTAATTTTATTTTATATATATACAAAATGTATTTACTTAATAAATAAACTTTGCACAAACAAAACCTGATTACGAAAATCTAACGCAGGTACTTTTTTATTCATTGTGCGTATTCAATCCCGATTCTTCTAATTTAATAACGTTAAGCAAATAACAATATATGTAACGTAATACGTAATAACTTTTGGCGTATCAATTTGATACCCGTATAAGAACATGTTATCACAAAATCTTAAAATTATATATCACTTTTTAAAAGGAAGTTTATATCACCGTTGTATTAAGGCCTTATGCGAAGTTTTTTGTTTCAATTACTTCATGCTTCAGGACGGTTCGTATATGATTAAATCACAATATGAATAAAGATTCCGTTAATTATGAAAACGCATTTACAATTTCCGATATGCTGGTGTAGGTGCCGATGATCAATCCGGCAAATCCAAAGACTATAAGAATGCAATTTTTGCATACTGACAGTGTAAAGAGTATACCCCTCGGTTTATCCCAATGCGTACACATGTCAATAATCGCAGGAAATGCAATGCCTAACGCTGAGAGACACAGTGCTCCAAAGAGTGATATGAAGAGTTCTAATTTTGGAACTGCTATCGCTAATAAAACTGCAACAAAAAAGTATTTTATTGTTTAGGTTGATATTGAGACAAGCGAGTGAACAAATACACATGTATGACCGACCATTTCTCCTTAGACTTTGCAACTGCAATACTTACATGTAATTAACACGATTACTGTACGAGTAACGTATTCAAAGAATGATTTCCTTTTGTTCATATAAAACCTTTTTGATAGATATTCATTCCAAGCAATGTCAATCGCTACGTAGCATTGCAGTCCATACGTAATGAATATCGCTGCAGCGTAAAGTATCTTAACCACTTGTGCTAGTCTAAAACAGATACTGTCATTTTTTTGTACAATTTGCGAAACGCGTTAATATTACACTTCTTCATCTCCAATGTTCAAGGTTATCGAACCTTTGGCTAGAGCACCATATGCTAAGTATCCAAGTAAACCCATGCCCACATATAAGGTGACTATTACACTCATAGCTATATTCAGAACACCGATGGTACCCCCAAATGCTTTTGGCGTTTTCATTTCGTTCTCAAGTGGCATTATCTGCAAAGCATAGAGAAGATATATGTAATTATCTGTTGAAACATAAACATTTACATGCATGATACATCTAGCTTTATGTTTGCACTCATGTTTCAAATCTCGAATTATTTTTATTGACTTCCATTCCATAGTTATCATGATAATTTATGTTTGTAAAATATTATAGAAACAGTGCGTAGGTACTATATTTTAGTTTCTAATTTCCGATTAGCTGTTGTAAATCACTAATTGCATCTTTTATTTAAAAACGTACTAAAGTGTGCTTTACTTACCACTCCAATTGCTTCGAGAGCAAAGAGAACAGTTCCAAAGAATAGCGGCCAATGTCTAACCTCGCCAATTGGTTCCCTATCTTCGAAGGTAGGTCCATCGCGAATAATGTAGTAAAGAATGAACCCAAAACTAACTAAAGTAATGAAGTTAGCTGCTGTTGAGAATGGTGCCAAATATTTTAAGTTCTTTATATAATTCAGCAGTATTAGAGGAAGTAAAATAATAAGCATATAGATTTCCAAATGTAGATCTGTGTCGTAAGCATCAACAACGCTTTTTACATTTTCTGCGATAAAAACTATGTAAACACAACATGTGCCCAGTTGATACGTTAGTAAAAATGCATTAATTACATACCTAAAACAAATGTCGTGCATAGTTAATATTATCAATTTTGTTCACCTTAATGTACACTTACGGTGCGTAAGGAGAGATTTTCTTCATAATGGACGGACCTTCTGCTAATGCTGCTTGCGCTGTAGCGGGATATGTTAAACTTGGCGTTTTACTTCTTTTGCACAATTCATATTCTGCTTTTATAAGTAAGTGAATACTGTAAGTACAAATGATTCCTATGACAATAGTTCCTGCAAGACCCAATATATAACCCGCATTATGAAAGGCATTTGGCATTGCCAAAATTCCAGTTCCAAGGCTTCCCTTCAGAAGATGCAAGAGTGTTTCAGCGTTTCTGGAATTAACAAAATAAATGAGATACTCAGAATCGTCGGTATATACACAAATACTTCAACTGGGTCAATTCATGAGATATTGTACTGTAATCGACAACACTCATGTTTTTTCGACTTCTCTTACTACTAAGATTTCTGCTCATGATTCCGCAATATGTTTGCAACAAAAATAGATTTAGGATATCAAAATTAGCTCTCAAATTTCAAATAACTGAGAAGATTAGTGCAACTCAAGAATAACGACGTGGGGATGCTTGACTAACGTGGGTAGCTTTCACCTCTTACTTATCAAAATGCTTCATTCGCATGAGTTTCAAATTTATAGCCTTCAACTTCAAGTCATTTATTAATTTGCAACTTAATTGACTATATACATATAACAAGAAGTGTATTCGAATTTTGGTTTTTCTGATTCGCGCAATCTTAGACGCAAGTGTTGTTGATTATTATTTCAAAATTTACTAAGTTAGCCTCACAAAAACTTATGAGGCAATAAGTTCTGGTGATTGAATCTAGCAATAATTGTGACCAAGATGAAGTAACTACCGTACTCTGCGTGTACATCCATCAGGTTTAAAGTACATATGCTGTCGCTCTAATGGTCTAATGCTCTAATTTTTAGGTACTGTCTTTCAAAATGTCTCGTAATCTGGGAACCGAGGAGTTTGTTGCAAGTTATTCCACACCACTAGTGGTAGTCTAGAAACGCTGGTATAGAACTTAGCAGAGCCATTGTAGATTTTTAACACTTTAGCTATGCAGGTTGTGTTGATTAATTGTTCCATAAGTTGTAAAATACTCCTCGACGGAGAACGCAAGGAACTACACTTTTATTATACAGTTTATTCTAAAACTTTCCAAACACTAACCAAGCGTGTATTCATGTAAGGATTATCAAACGAGGCGCCTAATACAGCAGTTTTATTATTTTCTTCTTTATCTTTTTTTGAGCACCTACATCAGTAAGAAATTGTTTGATACTACGCTCAAACAAAACACGCGAAAGGATACTATGCGGAAAACAAAAGGTTTAGAGATTGGCAGTGTTATCAATTTTTGAAACCATTCATTATTCTACAGTTAAACACTTTATGCTGAAAAGTTTGAACAATTGGAGGAACTTCAACTAGCAACAAAATTGTGCATTCAGGGAACTATCACATTAGAACTTTACGATGGATGCTATTTGTTTGGGAATACGTATTGGATCTTCATGACTACTATGAACCTTGGTTTTTGAGCATTTATCATTCTCATCGAATTTAAATTTGAAGCTTGGAGCAGAATACTCTATTCATAAAAATAATAGTTCAATGGCAACAGACTTATTACTAACCGAAAGCGAATTAAGTACAGTCTGCTAAATAAAAATAATAAAAAGTATACTACATACATTAAAAATACTGTTCAGTGATTTCTAACTAGGAGTTTATTTAGGAGTCCGCAATGATCACAAATGAATGCAAGATATGTATGTATGTATATGTAAGTACAAACTGCATGCTGTCAACAAATTATATCTTATCTATTTATCTTCAATTGCTTCATATATTTAACGCTAGAACAATTAAATATGAAAAGTATATCATCGTATCATCCAGCTACTCAAGTAACAACGACCAATGAATCATATATTTTTTGCGAAAACGAACTTATAGATGACCCAGTTGCATTTATTTTTCAATTTAGCAATATACACCTAGAGTCTCCAGTATACACAGAATATTTTCTAAAATTTTTTTAAACACAAAACCTGGTTCCAAAAAATTATTTATTCGGCATAAGAAATTAATTAATAACTTCTTGCTAAATAACCGGAAATTTAAAGTGTGCCACTATTTGCTAAGAATGGACATAAGAAAAGAAAAGGAACATAAAGAGATCAAAAGAAGAATACAAGCAAGAGAAAATAAAAAAAGCCACAGAGAAGATGACATTAAAAGGAAATACCAAGAAAGACTACACACTAAACTAAAAGAAAATGAACAAGAAAAACGATTAGAGGAAAAAGGGGGAAAACTTAGGAAAATAATTTTGGAAACGGCGAAAGAATGCTGTGGCACAACAAGAATAGCCACTACAAACATGAAAAGAACACAGTGGTGGAGTAAAACATTATAAACGAAAATGAAAGAGAAGAAAGAAGCATGGAGGAAGTACTTAGGCACTAAAAACGCAACAGATTACAGTATATAGAAGAAAAAGAGAACTGAAGTCAAAAAAGAAGATAGAGAAGCAAAGACGGAATCTCGGAGAGAATTTGGAGAGGAAATGAATGACAATTTTAAACGAAACCAGAAATTATTTTACGGAACATTGAAACAAGTACGAAAAGGTAAAGAATTCACGATGATAAATATAAAAGATAAAAATGGAAAAATCATGACACGCGGAGACGAAGTTATGGAGAGATGGAGGCAATATTTCTAAGAATTAAAAAAAAACCGAAAAAGAACCAACAGTAGAATATGCCAGTAACACATAGCACATTCAGGAAATAACAAAGGAAGAATTTGGAGAAGCCGTACCTAGATAAAATGAAATTAGGCTCAGCTGAAGGGATCGACAACATTACTTCTGAAATCATATTTTCCGGTAGACGGAACCAACGAACTTCGTGAAATAATGAATATGGCAATTAATAATAAGAATGTACCAACAGACCGGAAAACCGGGATCATTCTACCAATATAGAAGAGCAGGGATAAAAGGGAATGTAGAAGTTACAGAGGTGGATTATTGAGGGCAGATTAAGGAAGAAGCTGGATAACACTGTAGATAATACACAGTGTGGCTTTAGAAAAGAGAGAAGCACACAAGATCAAATTTTTACAATCCGACAACTGAGAAAATAATCAATAAAAATAGAGAAATACATATATGTATGCTTCATTGACTTAGAGAAGGCTTTCGATAGAGTAAGAAGGGAAGATATATGGAAAACATTAACAAAGAGAGGTGTGGATATGGAAACGGTGGATGTGATAAAAGAAATGTACCTATACGAATAACTGAAATGTGGTCAGAATAAATAACAAAAACTTCAGAATATTTACAACAGGAATAGGCGTCAGACAGGGATGTAGTTTGAGCCCGCTGCTGTTTATAGTAGTTATGGATGAAGCAATAAAAGAAGCAAAAAGTAAGATGAAGAAATTAAAAATTGGACACTGGAAGATGGAAGAGGTGAAAATATCCGAACTGATGATATGGTACTTTTAGCGGAATCCAAAGAGACCCTTCAATATAACCTAGAGATACTGAACGATGCACTACACAAAATAAAACATGAAAATTAATATAAGGAAAACAAAAAGCATGATTGTATCAAAAGAAAAAAGAAGATACGAGATACATCTGAATGGAAAAATTTGTCAATGCTATTTCGTTAATTAACGATCGTAGAAGTCAAAGATATGTTGTTAGGTGTCCGAAAACCGATGATTTTGAAACTAATGGGCAGGTATAGAGGAGCTAGGGAATATGACAGGAGCGCAGGATAAGGTGGAAAGTGGTCAACTACGAACATAGACGATCGTCTTGTATGACTTACTGGCTTGCGAATAAAGCATTTTACTGCAAGCGAGATTAAAAACAAGCTGTTTACCATTCGAAATCTAAGTGTTACATCTCAAACAGTAAGGAACAGACTTAAATAACAAGGAACACGTGCGAGAATACCGATAAAAGCATCAGGTATTGCCTGTTCTCATCAGATAGACGCCTTTTAATATATTGACGAGATACGGAACGCTTCAGTGAGTGTATCTTCAGGAAAACATCAAATTCCGGAGGTGGTTTGATTATGATAGGGGGATGTATATCTTTCAAGACGAAGACAGTGTTGGCGGTTGCTTGTAATAGTACTATAATCGCAGATAGGTACATTAGGCTTACCTTATAGCCACATGTGGTGCCACATTGTCAACATTCTGCAAACTTATCTAAATAAGATTGGCATATGTTTTTTGGAGGGGTCAGCTCGAAGCTCAGACATGAATCCAATAGAGCATGTCTAGAACCGTATTAGATGGACACTACAATACAGGCAAGTTCCACCAAGAACGCTAGATAAGCTAGAAGCAATGGTTACAGAAGAATAGAATCAGATGAGTCCAGACTACATCGGAAGTTTTATTGAGTCTTTGCCCAGGCAGATGGCTGCTTTGACACGGGTCCGAGGCATAAATATTTATCATTAATTCAAATTTTCCTTTATTAAATTCCTTGTTTCGGTGTTAGTTTTCCATTTGTTATATTTATCGGAGCATAAAAATTGCGGCCTATGGTTTTTCCTTTGCAATTTATCTTAATGGATCACTTAGTTATAGAACATGAAATGTTCTATAACTAAGGGTGCTTTCATAATTTTCTTGCGGAGTGTGTTTGTAAATTTGTCAATTTTAAAATAACACAAGGAAATAACCTATAGATTATTCCGATTTAGTAGTACGATCAAAAGTTTGGAATTAGGAAACAAACATATACAGATCATCTTTCCAAAAAACTTGAAAATACAAAGTT
>SMLS01074353.1:0-10915 GCA_004785975.1 Popillia japonica
TTTTTTTGGAGACATATTTAGAATTGGTGGAAAAGTTGAAATTGTCCGTCCTCTGTATGTTTAGAGCAAAGCCAAAAGACTCCTAATTGTTTCCTCTTTTGTTCAAGCTTAGAATAAGACCTTTCAAATAATGAACTTAAACCAGCCAGTTAGTTAATTCGCGTTATTAAAAAAAAAGGTCTCCGACAAGGCTATTGGGACTGAACACGACTTTTTAACAAGAATCCCAACAGTGCTGCCAGCTAGCTATGTACATCATCAGAAGTAATTAAAGATTTTCAACAAAGAGAAAATTCCAAATAACTTATTAGAAGTTTCTAGGTAATTCCCAACTATTACAGTTGCTAATACTTATAGGGGATGATATGGAACTATAGAGTGTAGATGTATGTATAAATACCTTGAAACGTAGATGAACCAATTTCCTGCCATTCTTTCGGTTTGATTTCTATGTGGAAATTGTGAGAAGTGAAGATGATCTCCGATCTTATTTGGATTAAGATTTAATAATAAAAAAAAACTTCAACTAGCTTTTGCTGTTCTTCTTTGCCGCGCCAGTTCTCCTCTTTCTTTGTTCCGCATGATGGTCCTAATCATTAGAAGAACGGTTTTCCATTTGAAGGCTGTTTCCATAATGAGTGTTCGGTGTTATCATTGTGCCTATACTCATCTGTCCAATTATTCTGTGTTCGTTCCACCTTCCATACTCGAACACAATGTGTTCTGCAGAGTTGTAATGAATACAATATCCTTGCGGATTCTTTTAACACATGAATGAAATGCGCTCTAGCCTTTTCGATCTGATTTAGCCATTCATTTAGCGAATTTTGCTTGGCTAAAGTACTGGTAATCCTCTGATTTTTCTATGTGTGCGAATAGGTGAGAGCTATCTCCAGCTTCTTCTAAAGCCATTTTGATGTTAATGGAACCCAGCTCTGGTGGCAGTTTTCCAACTTTCAGGAAATTCCTGTTAAAGAATAAATTAAACAAAGAAGAAAATTTTATTCATTTAGAAATGACGGAAAAAATGGTTCATACGTTAAATAAATGAGGCCATTACAAAATTCGAGTTTGCTTGAAAAGCTAGATTTGAAAAATCTTGGCAATATAGGAGTTCAACAATAGAGATGGTGTAATGATGACAAACGATAAATATTTACATTAGGAAGACGTATTGCCTCAAGAATTCTTGCACCTCGTTTAGTACATGAACAAATAAATTACTGTTAAATCAATTCTTTTGAACCAAAATAATAAATTTCTGATAATTTTTTTTTGATCAGTGTATGTTAATAAAAATGTGTTAATAACAGGAAAACCTCGTAGTTTTACAAATATGTATGACGATTATATAATATTGGTTACATAGTTTAATGTTCTATTGAGCTGTTAAATATTGCACACAATATGTGCAAGATCTGGTTGGCTATTGTTACCTTAAAACTAAAACGATTATAAATCTCCCGTATTCCTATTGGCGCAGGTGCTTTATTTGTTTCGCTTTTGTTTCGTTGTAATTACTCATTTACTAGCGAAGTATAAATGACTCGTTTTGCACATTAAATGCACAAGATGTATTAAAAGCAGAACAAAAATCTCTGACAGGATCTCATATATATAACATTTTATGTATGTATGTATGTATATGTAATGTGCACATACTTAGTGCATACATGTATACCGATATATGTATGTATGTACTTACCTTACGTACATAAGGTAGAAAAAGAAATAAATTCAAGGTGGTTTTCAGTCAGCATGTGCCGTCAATTGTTTAACAAACATAATAACAATGTATAACAAGGCCGGGTAGTTTATCACATAAGGTGTACGGAGTCAGCATAGTATTGTATATACCATGACTTCACCATGGTTAGAGAAAGAAACATGTGAGAATCATGAGAAGTAGAGTCGACAAGAGTTCTAGTTTGAAATTACGTACGTGTGTTCCAATGTTGTGCTTGGGGTGATTCCTATATGGGAGCTGGTCGACGCAAAACATGGATAACGATAATAGAATTACAGGTATCTATAATTTATAAGTAGAAAATAAGTGGATACTAATATTTTTCTTATAATTAATTGGATTTCATTTTGCAAGATGTTCATCAGTATATTGCTTTCTAATATGAACCTAGTTGTAAAAAGCTAATTAGCTACAATGGGTAAATTAGGAAAATTTACGAAGAAGCTATAAAAGAAGCATGTGTAAATTTACTTCCTACCAATTTTATGAGCAAGGTGCAATAAGATTTCGATTAGCTGTTAGTCTTTCGTTAGAGTTTAATTCAAATCCTTTACGGGTGGTTGCTATTCAAAATTTTTATTGATATTCTGAATGATGTAGTTAAGTATTTTTCGTCAGACTAACTATAGGGGCACAATTCAATTAATTCCAATTGTATAAGGTCCAAACCTGTAAAAACAAGAAAACATATTTAGCACTTTTTTGATTTAGATTGAAACCGGCAACAATGCATTAGAGAACAATAATTACAAAACTAAATTTGGCTAAATTATTCTATATTATTCCAGAATTTCACAAAATAAAAAAAACGGTTCTATTATGTATACTTCGTGGAAAAATTGAGAAAAACGAACTTTTACGTAAAATTCTTCATATATTCTTCTATTATTTCTATTATTTTTTTGAGGGGCCCACAAGGTTGTTCTGTATATATTATTTTTACTTTTCTGCCATATACAGAGAAAAAATTACACCTCTTTTTGAAAATAAAAATATTGGAAATTCTTCCAAATTGTTCCCAACATTGTTCCAGATTTTTAGCTTTCTACCATCTACAATTTATGACAAAAAATTTAAATAAAATTCCAAATTTTATAAATGGTTTCAGATTGTTCTGAACCTGGTTTCAAATTTTTACTCTTCTATCATCTGTTCCAAATATTGAAAGCTATTCCAGGTTGTTCTATATTATTCGAAATTTGCAGCTTCCCTTTACATACTAGGTATATGATGATTCAAGAAAAATTTGAGAAAATCATTTTATTGGAGGGGCCCGTGTAAAAAAAGTCTGAATTATTCAAAATTTTCGACGTTGCTCTAAATGCTTAAAAAAAAATTCTTCTGCCGTTTACAATTTATGAAATGTTTAAGAAAAAGTTCCTCCTTTTTTGAAAATGACAATATGCAGAATTCTTCTACCATTTATAGTTTTTACAGGCAAAAAATAAAAATTCAAAAATTTTTAAATGGTTTCGGGTGGTTTTGAACTTAAAATTTTTACCCTAATAGCCCCTTTTTTTGAAATTCCAAATCCTGAAAGTTACTCCTATTTATTCGAGAAAAACTTAAGAGAGGCAAAATTTCAAAATAATAAAAATAGTTAAGAAAAATTGTGCCCATTTTCTTTGAAATTTCAAATCTTGAAAGCTACTTGAGCTTGGTCAATATTATTCTAAATTTTCAGCTACCCATTATGTATACTTCCAGGAAAATTTGAGAACGGCAGAATTTCAAAAAACCGATTTCTGGAGGGGCTAAACATTCGCAATTATTAAAATGTTTTGAGATCCTGAATATTTTTTTTAAAAAACATTTATTCTTCTACCGTCTGCAGTTCACGAAATAATTGAAAAGAAATCCACCTCTTTGTGAAAATAAAAATATTGAAAGTGCTTCCAATACACAATAAAAATGAAAAATATAAATACGAATTTTTTTCAGGTGTTTAAAGTTGTCTAAGCTTGGTTTTAAAGTTTCACTGTTCTATCATCTTGCAGTTAATGGAATAACTGAGAAAAATTAAATTTTTCTAGCCCCCTTTTTTGAAATTCTAAATATTGAAAGCTATGCGAGGTTGTTCCATATTATTCGAAATTTGCAGCTTCCCATTGTATATACTTCGAGGAAAATTTGAGAAAAGTACAATTTTAGAAAATCGTGTTTTTGGAGGAGCTTGCGTAAAAAATAAAGAAGTCGGAATGATTAAAAATTCTCGAGATAAACTACAAATATTAAAAAAAATGTTTCTTCAGCCATCTACAATTTATGAAATGTTTAAGAAAAAAATCTTCCTCTTTTTGAAAATGAAAATATTCAGAATTCTTCCAGATTGTTCCCAACATTGGTCCAGATTTTTAGTTTTCTACCATTTATAGTTTACGACAAAAAATAAAAATTTATCATTTTTTAAATGGTTTCGGGTGATTCTGAACTTAAAAGTTTTACCCTAATAGCCCCTTTTTTTGAAACTCCAAATTTTGAAAGGTACTCCTATTTATTCAAGAAAAACTTAAGAATGGCAAAATTTCAAAATAATAAAAATAGTTAAGAAAAATTGTGCCCCTTTTCTTTGAAATATCAAATCTTGAAAGCTACTTGAGCGTGGTCAATATTATTCTAAATTATCAGCTACCCATTATGTATACTTCCAGGGAAATTTGAGAACGGCAAAATTTCAAAAAACCCATTTCTGGAGGGGCTAAACATTATTAAAATGTTTTGAAATTCTGAATATTTTTCAAAAAAACTTTTATTCTTCTACCGTCTACAGTTCACGAAATAATTGAAAAGAAATCCCACCTCTTTGTGAAAATAAAAATATTGAAAGTGCTTCCAGATTTTTCCCCACAACCCCACCACACAATAAAAATAAAAAATGTAAATTTGAACTTTTTATTTAAAGTTTTCTAAGCTTGAATAGCTTTTTAGCTTTCTACCATCTATAGTTTATGACAAAAAATGAAAAATAAAAATTCAGAACTTTTTAAATGGTTTCGGATTGTTCTGAACCTGGTTTCAAATTTTTACTCTTCTATCATCTATAGTATGGAATAATTGAGAAAAAATATTTTTTTTTGAAATTCCATATATTAAAAGCTATTCCATGTTGTTCTTCATTATTCCTAATTTGCAGCTTCCCATTATATAGTATACATATGTACATAGGTGCTTCGAGGAAAATTTGAGAAAAGTAAAATTTCAGAAAATCGTTTTTTGGAGGGGCTCGCGTAAAAAATAAATTCAAAATTTTCGATGCTCTAAATATTATTTTTTTTTTGTCATCTAAATTTTATGAAATGTTAAAGAAAAAATTCCACCTCTTTTTTGAAAATAAAAATATTCAAAATTCTTCAGATTGTTCGCAACATTGGTCCAGACTTTTATTTAGTCTTCTACCATTTATAGTTTAGGACATAAAAATGGTTTTGGGTGATTTTGAACTTAAAAACTTTTACCCTCATATCATCTGCAGTTAATGGAATAATTAAAAAAAAATAATAAAATTTTACTAGCCCCCTTTTTTAAAATTCGAATTCTTGAAAGCTACTCCTACTTGTATGTATACTTCGAGAAAAACTTAAGTGAGGCAAGATTTCAAATTAATAAAAATAGTTAAGAAAAATTTGATATTTTGCTTGCCCTCTTTTTTTGAAATTTCAAAAATTGAAAGCTATTTCAGTTTGTTCTATATCATTTTAAATTTTCTTGGAGGGGCTCACAATGAAAATAAAAATTTTAAATTTTTTAAATGGTTTCGAGTTGTTCTAGACTTTATTTCAATCTTTTCTTCTCCTATCATATGAAGTTAATGGGAAAGTTGAGAAAAATGAAATTTTACTAGCCCCCTTTCTTGGAAATTTCAAATCTTGAAAGCTATTTCAACTTGTTCTATATTATTCTAAATTTTCAGCTACCCATTATGTATACTTCGAAGAAAATTTGAGAAAGGTAAAATTTAAAAAAATCGTTTTCTGGAGGGGCACACAAAAGAACTAAAAATTTGAAACTATTAAAAGTGTTTGAGATTTTGAATATTTTTTTAACTTTCACCCTTCTACCATCTTACAGTTCACGAAATAATTGAAAAAATCCTACCTCTTTGTGAAAATAAAAATATTGAAATCCTACCTCTTTGTGAAAATAAAAATATTGAAGGTGTTTATTAAAATTTTTACTCTTCTCTCGTCTGCAGTTCATAAAATAATAAAAAAAAGAATAGTTGCTAGCTAGCTAAAGTTTAAAACATGGAAAGTTGTTTTTCTAAATCTTTAGCCTTGAAATTCTGACAATTCTTCAAGGTTGTTCTAGACTAGATCTACAATGTTCTGAATTGCTAGTATGAATATCTGATGAAATAATTGGAGAGAACAATCTCCTCTCCACATTCATACCTACCTTTCTTTGATAATCGACTTTTTAACGGGAATTTGTACTGAATTAATTTCTTGCTGTTGCAAAATCTGAGTTTTTTCATGCATGGTTCACAACATAATTGGTAAGAACAAAATTTGAACATATTTCCAAAATGCTAGCCTTCTGCTATGGTTGGCGGCGTGGTATGAGGCTGAAACCATCTAGAACAATCTACAAGTCTTTACGCAACCTATTCAGCAGATTAGGATTATCACTTTAGAAAAGTTTCTTTAAGTCAAAACCTATTGGTGGTCTGTTATCCAACCTTCCTAATTTTGGCCACGGCAAACCATTACCCTGCTTCTTGGAGAAAGTCGGCTCTGTGGTATGGCTTCGTTGACCAGTTGGTCTTCTTCGTATTCCTCCCCCTTCCTCTGTTCACACATGACACAAACGCATTACCGTCATTGTAGTACAATTATCACGATAGCCAATTTCGCGATAGGACAAACCAACATCTCGATCGGTAACAATTCTACTCCTGTCAATGTCACTAACACGGTGATAATTTTGACGTCTTCGAACTCTAGGCAGCTCTCATGAATATGAATCTCTTCGCGTAAGAGAAATTATTTTTTCGCATTGGCATTCTTATCATAGCATGCTTTAAATATAGTCATTTTGGTGCCAAAAAATCAAGTTGAACAAATTCCTCCTTCTAAGTGTAACACTTCTAATGTCACCGAGTTGTATATGTATAACAAATAAAAAATAAGTTTACGTTCACGATAATTTTTCACGTCGTCGAGTTAATTTAATCGTTTGTGTATGTTCATTCCCATAATATACATATCAAAATGTGTTTAGTGTTTACATTCTTTAATGACATAATTGCCTAAACTTATATTGTTTCAAGGTTAAGTTATTTCTTGTACCAAGAACGGGTCTCGAGTCTCGAATAGCTCCAACCCGTTAAATTCGTAGAGCTGTTGTTTTGTAAACTAATCCCGATCCAAAAAAAGAAAGGAAAACATAGGTTATAATACTTTTCGTAGGCTTCGATTCGAGCACTTTGGAATTGTTAGTTTAAAATAAAACAACATAAATAACAGTATGCTTTTTTTAAGATAAGTATACTAACATTAATCGTTCTAATACTGTGTTAGGACCTGGCATTATATTAATCCAATATACATACATATGTATGTTCTGTATATTCACAGGCACAGGTAACAAGATTTTGCAATTCTCAATAATTGTAGCGTATTGCTAATATGTATTATATGTTTTTCTACATAACTCCCTCCAACACTAATACACTTATTCCATCTTTTTTCCAGTTGCCCCATACACGCAGGAAAAAATTGCTTCGTTAACCTCCCAAAATATTCTTCAACAGCTTCTAAGATTTCTTCAGCATCTGCACAGTTACCATCAGTTTTTTTTTTTCCAGAAAATTGTGTCTTGGACTTTTTTGGCGGTGGAGAGTCCTTATGAATCCACTGCATGCATTCTTGTTTAATAGGAAGCTCCCAATAATATATCCAAGTCCCATCTTCGGTGATGATTCGAGATAAAAATGTTTTGTCCCTCTCCAACTCGACCAAATTTTCTTGAGAAACTTCTTTTCTGTACAGTTTTTGTTCAGGTGTAAGCAATCTGGGTGTCCACCGTGCAGACACCTTCTTCATACCTAAATCGTCACGTAAAACTTTGAGGATACTTGTTTCGGATATACAGACTTCATTGGCAATGATAGAGATCCGATCCTTCAGTACCAAATTCTCGCCTTTTCGCGCAATGCCTTCAATTCGACCTTCAACGTGTCGTCCAGACTTTGGGTCATTATTGATTGATTCTCGGCTCCATCGAAAGAGTTTAGACCAATATTTTACTTGGAAATAAGATGGTGTGGCTTCCTCCTAATCGTGGCAATAAATAAGCTGAAAATGGGCAAAGCAGCAGGCTTATATAATATCAAACCTGAAATGTTAAAGAATATGGGTGAAGAGGGAATAAAAATTGTGTTGGAACTGTTTAGGAGAATTTGGGATTTTGGGAAAATACCTTGTGATTGGGAAGTAGGTATAATTGTACCCGTATTTAAAAAGGGTGACTCCAGAAATTGTGAAAACTACAGAGGAGCGACTTTACTCAGTGTAGTAGCAAAAGTGTTCGAGAGGGTTCTAGAATGCAACCTGATGGAGAAAACTATAAACTTAATGGAAAGAATATGAGAAGACGTTAGACCAAAGTCAAGAACCATACATTGCTTTCATAGAACTTAGAAAGCGTTCGACAGGATATCCAGGGTTGAAATATGGAACATGTGGAAAAAGAATAGGGAACAGAAATGTGGAGTCGGAGGAGTTCAAAACTAACCAAGGGTTGAGACAGGGTAGCTGCTTGAGTCCTACGTTATTCATTATAATGTTGAATGAAGTTATGAGAGAAATAACAGCAAAAGTGCGTAAACTGCAGATTGGGTATTGGAATCTAGCACCTGTAAAGATAACAGAGTGTGCTTTTGCAGACGATTACAATCTTTACTTCAGTTCAGAATATGGAATGCTGCTCTGTCTGACGTAATTATGAAGATGAATGTAGAAAAATCAAAAATGTTGGTAGTATCAAGAGAAAATAGGAAAGTGAATATAACAATTGGCAACAACCTTATAGAATAAGGCAATGAGTTTAAATACTTGGGTGTGGTACTGGATTCCCAAGGAAATCAACAGCAGGAAATTAAAGAGAGAATAAAAGCTGCAGCAAAAGTGTATGGATTGCTCAATAAGAGTTTTATTGGTAGAAAGGTGTGTAGAAAGGGGGTGTAGAAAAGTGTCCAGGAAAACAAAGCTTAAAATTTTTAAATCTGTTTACCTTCCGACCTTGACATTCGGGGCAGAAACATGTGTACTAACAAAGAGGCAAGCCAGCTCAATACAGGCTATGGAAATGAAATATTTGAGGCGCGTAAAAGGTGTGACATGGCAGGGCGGAGTTAGAAATGAAGTGATTGATTCTTGTCTTGATTTCAAGACAAGATCAAGACAAGAAGTAATTTTAGAAGACAGGACAAGAAATTTTATGTCAATACCAAGATTTCTTGTCAAGAAAACAAGAAATCTTAAAATGTCTTGACTAACAAACAAAACGCTAAAACGTATTTATTTGTGAAAATGGTAACATATTTTAGCACAACATAACATATTTTAATTTATTGAACACATTTTTTGCTAGAACGATTCACAAAAATGTAAATTCAAAATAATAAATGATAATCCTGTTGAAACTAAAGTTGCAAACTAGTTTTTAAATATAAAATTTAACACATTTTTAAATCGGAATTCGTAAGCCATGAATTAAGACACACACAGGGCCAAGCCGATTTCTTGGCTTTGTTATTGTTAAAGCTGCTCTTGAAAATAGCCTTTCCGCAGGTACAGATGTTGCTGGCGTTCCGAGAAAATCTTTGGCCATTTTCGATAACGACCGGTAGACAGTTTCAAGCCTTCTCCACCAATCAAGTAGGCTCATTTAAATATTTTTCAAGTTCATACTTCCAAGCTTCTGACTTATCATTATTAACTTTCCTAAAGAGGTAAGTAATATCTAAATCAAATTCGTTATCTTCCTTTTAAGACTCAGTGCTGGTGCTGGTTCTGGTATTGGATTCTGTAGATCGTTCTCGAATTTATTAAAGTGGCTTGGTTTAAATATTTCTTCAAATTTTTAAACTGCCTGTCTGATCGTAGAAGCTTTCCCCATGAAGAAGAGGAAAATGCTTCGACTTTATGTCGAGGATCTATATCCAATTTGTTTTATTATAGTGTTTCAGTATTTTATCTCTCGCAGCTTGAATGCAGTAAATCATTTTCTCATCGGTAGCGTCTCTATCAACTTCATTATCAAGTTCATGAGCCCATATTTCTACTTTGTCTAAAAGTAAGTTGCTTCCAATTACGACCAATGGGAATGTGTAATATTTTTCCCCTTCGAATATTGAAGAAAGTGTTTTGAAGCTTCTCAGATACTGACAAAATTTACTGATCAGAACCCATTCTTTATCTGATATCTTACAATTATTTCAATTTTCGATGTTATCGCAAAATATAGTTAAAGCATGTTTCACACTTAAACTCCATGTTACGATCTCGAAAGTCGAATACCATCTTGTCGGCACATCTAATTTTGGCATAGTCATCTTACAGTTTACGGCCTCGCAAGCACTGTTAAGTTTGAGTTGCATTTGCTCTAACTTTTTGATTTTTTTTACAAGGTATCTAATTTTACTTACAGGAGATTTGAAACCTAAATCAGTATCATTTATATCATTTTCTGCTTCGATCTCCTTACCGAAATACTCCAGATCCTTTTCGATGTCTAAACTGTTTCGATTTGGTTCAACAACTTTTATAAAATCCTGGAGTATGTGTGAAACATACAAAATGCTTATTTTTAGAATTAAAACTGGAAACTAATGTTTCCAAAGAACACATCATTGTAAAGGTAACAGCCGCATTATCAGTTGTCACACCTTGAATACAGTCCAGCAAATCATAAGATTTTAGTACCTCAAAGAGAATGTTGGCAACAGATGCACCTGTATGGCTTCCCCCAGCAGGCACTAAGTCATGTTTCACTTTTGTCATTCTCACTCGCAGTAGTCGTAGTCGCGTTAGTCTCACTGATCATTTCACATTTACTAAAAGCGTAACGCTTACGTTTCTGTCTATTGCTTGTTGGTAAATATTCTGAGCCAGAATCGAAACTAAACTGGGTAAAGTGTGCAACTGAACTGCGCGACGTCATTTG
>SMLS01074354.1:0-42779 GCA_004785975.1 Popillia japonica
GAGAATGCGAATCATTGAAGAAGGAGAAATTTGGCATACTAACACTTCACAGTAGTTGACAATTAATGATGTACTCGTATTTACTTTTCCTACTTTCGAAAAATATTGCTCACTACTAAGAATTCCCCTAGCCAAAGCAATACCTTTTAGCACTTAAGGTTTGGTTATATTATGTTGTGAAACAGTTAGAACATAAACTCTTTTTAGCACTTTGTAAAATAGGTTCTTCCCACTAATTCCAAGAGATGTATCTATCTGAACGTGTAGGTGAATGGGTGATTGTCTACTTTTTCTGTAAGCCCCCTACATATAGATGCACATTTCCTGTTGTACCTTTATTACTATATTTCAGAACGGTTTACTTAAACCATCAAAGTGAAATATCAATTGATTATCAGTGTTCGTAAAGCGACATTATCTTCCAATATAAATGATTTATTGAGACATGGTAACTTGTTTGCTGCTCACAAACTACTGCATATTACCTACAACTCTTGTTCACGCAGGCATCGTGTCGTGCTAGATATTCACTCACTGTGGCAAAGTGACATCTATTTGCTAATATGCGTTCATAAAACCAGTAATGCTAAACTTGTACCTTACTCGTGACATGAGCGATATCCAGAACATATCCGATTCTTTGGCCTTGTATCTTCTCGCAGCAGTTATCAAGAAGGCAGCAGGTTGAAAGCATATGTACTTTAGAATGGCCAGTGTTATGTAATTCGGTCTCAGAATTTATTTTATTAATTTCGTTAACCTGCAAATGTAAGTGCTTCTTGGGATTGCCATTTGGTACTCGAAATGCTATTTGTGCTAAGATAGTACCTGAAAGACTATAACTCTTCAATAACTTCGCATTTCATATACCGCTACTATTACATTTGAAAATAAATCGCCAAAATGCACTATGCTTTCGCGTTCTTGAAATTGTGTCAAATGTTTCATTATTATATTAGGTACATCTCATCATCTAAAATAATCTGTCGGATAAAAATGTTGTAAATAATAATACCTAATAATAATAAAGATTTATTGGCAACACTCAATATCATTACAAAAACAGAATACAAATGGAGTGATATACATTCAAAAGGCACTAAGTGACCGAAGGGATCACCATCAGTTCGCCGAACGGCTACCTGTTATTAACGGTGAATCCAAAAAAAAACAAAATCCAAGTAAAAAAGTAATATTAGGGCGTTACACAAAAAAAAATTAAACAGAAGTATACAAGAACGGAGAAAATCTAATTTGTCCGAACTGGACCAATGCACAGTTGCTGCTCATCCATTAACAAATTAAATACAGAATGTCTAAAGATACGGTATGGTAGACGCTTAACATCAAACGGGAGCGAATTGAACAGAGATGCGCAAGTATATCTAAACCACCTCTTAAACTGTTGCGTTCGATGCTTGGGTATGTCGATCAAATCCTTCCTACGAATATTGATATTATGGACATCAGTGCGAAATGTATTTTTGTTAAGTAAATAAGGCGAAGTCCCAGGGTTCATAATTTTATAAATGAAACAAAGAGAATGAAAGCGTCTGCGTCGTACCATATTGAGCCAACCGGCATCGACAAGTTTGTGTGAATTTCTTTGCCGTTTCCGTTTTTTTTGTAGCAATATCCAGGACATGACGATGTGGATATATCCGTTTTAGATTAGAATAAGCACGCTTGATGCAAGTGCTAACGTGATGTTTAAATCTAAGTTCGCAGTCCATATGTAGGCCTAAATTTCTAACGTTGTTTTCAGAACTGAAATATTCTAATTAATTAATTCTATTCTAATTAGTTAATTCTAAGTTTAATATCATGCGGAATCCACGATCTTGTTTTAGTACCACCAAAACCCAGAAAATACGATTTGTCAATATTCAAATGCAAGCAGTGCTTTCTAGCTATAATAAAATAATTTATCAAGATTACAATTTATGTCACCATTGTCATAATTCCATTGCTACGGTAAAAGTGGCTTCCTCGAAAATGTGACCAAATAGGAAAGAATTAAATTCACAATAGGTCGCCAAGTAAGACAGAAAGGATGAAACGACACTTAGGCTTGGATTGCTGAAATGAATGATTCACCACGGTAGTCAGTTGTCAACATAGATTTCTATTACTAAAGTGATCATAAAATTGTGCTTATGAATTGGAATACTTGTAGTAAATATGCAAACCTACATTAGACTGTATTGCACAAGTTTCAGTATCGTTACCAAGGGTTGATTTCAAATCGATGCCTGAAGTAGAAAAAATTAAAATAGTTCTAAATCGAATTGTTTGACTACAAGAGTGTATAATAAAGTACATTGTTGTATGTAAACAACAATTGTTTTAGGGTTCCTTTCAGGAGTGGGGTCATTAAACTATCACAATAAACTAAAGAAGTCGCAGTTCTTAAGCGCATTGGATAATTCAATGCGCTTCCACGTTTCCTTGATTGTCTGACAAACGTTATTCTTCTTCTTTCCTGTACATACGGCGATGCGATTTCTGAAGCTGCAGCTTCTGAAGCCTACGAGACTGCATTCGGGTTGGGCGAAGTTGAAGTAGCATTTCGTAACGTTACAGATTGCTGCCGGTATGATTCAAATATTTTATTGTACGACCCCTCTTATAAACTTACCGAAACCCCAAGTATTCAAGCACCATCGGTTTGGAACTTTTATTGAAACCTATCGATAATATAAAAAGTGTTACACTGGAGAGTAAAGGTGCTAGACGAATCCTGTGTTCTTTTTGCACCTACAATGTTACCCCAATTAAGATTTGTGCTACCCTTATAAGTTCGCAATAATCTCAATTTTATTATTCAACACGACGGTGCTTGGACCTGGGACTGGAACTGTAGCTTCTAGATGAGTTTTCTTGAAAATGTTCTGCAACACCATACTAACACTAACACTATTAGCACTAGATACGTACATACGTATCTCAACAACTAAGTTGTCATCTTCTGCAATAAAATTACGCAGTGTAGTTTTACTACTACAAATAATAGACACAAGGAAATGAATCACATGAAATGAAAATTTCACATATTGCGATGCTTTCAAGAAAAATTACCACAAGCTTTTGACAAAAACCGTAGTGAATCTACTCGGAAATGTTCACCAGCAACACACTAACACTGGCGCTAACACTATTAGCACTAAATTTGGATGGCAACTTCACAGTATAGTTTTACTACGGAAGATGACAACTTAGTTGCTGAGATACGTATCTAGTGCTAATAGTATTAGTGTTAGTGTCAGTATTAGTGTGGTACTGCCACGAGCTCGTGGTAATTTTTTTTGGAACCGTCGCAAAATTATAAACATTTTGTGAAATGTGAAATTTTCATCAAACCGAAAACGAAGTAACGAAAAGAAATAGCAAAGTAGCGCAATTTAGTATCTAAAGTTGTCTTCTTTTCGAAATAACATACAAACACTAATTCTGTCATCCGTTTGTATATTAAATTAAACAAAATATCTTCTATTCGTAAAGATAGCCTGTACATTAAAAAATAATTCCTTGGCATTCTTGTATACGTACTCAATTTACACAATATACACTGATGCACGTAAAGAGCTGGTAGGATTTTTCATAAACATTTAGCTTTCCATTTCTTGTTAAAGTTAGTGTATAAAATTTATTATAGACCTCGGAAAGAAAGGCTGGACGAATATACTTTATAACTTCTGAGATTTTCTCTAAAACAATACGTATTTAAATGGCGGCCTTTTTTGCATCAATACCTGTTTAGTTAATATTATCGTATGCCATATGGCTTTATTATTTATTATGTACGTACCAAGATCTTATTATTAATGTTGTGAGCTTTATTGCTAGAAAGCTACGCGGTTTAACACAATTTCTTCACATTATTGGAATTAAAAGCATTCGCTCACACATTGCTCGCTTCTATATTTGCAACAAGCCCCGGTCACTTTTATTTTAACACTTACTGTAATTTATCATCTTGGGTTTGATCTAGATTTCGGTTTATTAATGTTGAACGCCTTTCACTCAAATATCCGCAAAAGACAATAAAATTATCACGCGTTGCCCATTCAGATTCTAAATTGATTGATTGCGAGTGGATAAATAATAGGTGTTTCCATACAAGTATCTTGCGTGTAAACATAGCAATAGTTTGGAGTCAGATAAATATTCGACTTGAGTGATTAAAATATCAAATACTAAGAGTACTTTTTATTCTTAATCGAGTAATTATATATTAATGAAGGTGTATAGTGCCTCTAGTGTTTCTGTCTACTATGAGTTTCTTCATTAGTACACGATGTGATTTGATTAATTCTGTATAGTATTCCAATCTCTGTATTACTATTCTTTTCTTGTTAAAGTTAAGCGAACAAATATACAGACCTGTTTATGCAATGTTTTCTAAGAGAAGCCAACGTTTCATGTAGATTGTTTGATTGATCTATGAGTACATCTCTTATCAGGAAATGTTGCATTTTAATCTAGGTCTTAGTTAAAAAAAACCAATTCTGTAGTCGTATACTTTGCAATTCCTTTTAAATTCTGTCGCCTTCATATTTCCCTAAATTCTTCAACGTATACAGAACCGAATATCTAGATTCTTGCCAATAATTTTTTGATTAAAACTCGTGCTATATCTGCGAGTAAGCGATAACTCCGCTCAATGCGTTGCAAAATAGATAATTAGAATTTATTAGAGTACCTGCAGCAAAGTTCGACAAGCATGTAGTCACGTGTCGGTACCGTACGAGACAGTTGCAGACAGAGAAGCATGCAGCGAAGACTCAACGAGAAAAAGAGCATACCGAATGCAATCAATTACGTAAGTATATGTATGTGCACGTAACGCCAACGTACACATTTGAGGAATGAAATTCTGTGTTAAATATCGACTGCTTGGTCGTCCCACGTGCGACTTCCAATGTAACCGTGTTTATGAGCTTAAATTATAACGTCGTGTGGGCACTCAGTACAAAATACTTTCGCTACTGCCAATGAATGACTTAATGAATGAACGAACGCTGTTGTCCCATTTTTTTTTTCCTACTGCTAAGCGTATTCTTTTTCTTGTCGTCTTATTTATGTGTCGCTTGTCGCGTTCCATTCCAAAGGTGTACGCAATCCTTATCATATCTGCATGCTATGCATAGCGATACACGTAGTTTAACCGCAACTACAAATGATTATAATACTGGAACAGGTGGGCTTCACGCGTACAGTTAATTTTAGCTTATCGTAAAGGAACGTATTAGACGTAAGAGGCACTCCTGATATGGGCGTAAGTTGCTATTGGTAAATGTTAATGTTGTTGAATCTAATCGGGGAAGAATTAGAATGGAATCTTTCGCTTTGCTTAATCCCACAAAGCGATGTTATCATTTAAATTGTTTAGTGAAGGTGTACTTTACTTTGTCCTCAAATCGTATTCTGCGTTTAATAAATCAAAGATATCGAAAAGTTCATCGGAATTCGCTTAAGCTGTCGCAGTTTAGGCATGATTAGATGCGAAAATTTTAGATATTCGTTTTTGTTATTATGTGTCAGACATGGTGATGATCAATGTGAAAATATGAGAGTTTACTAAAATATAACTGGTCGTTCAGAAATACACACCAAGCAGTTCATTCAAAAGATATACATATATTACATTGCACTACTGTGTGCATCAGTTTAGGAACTGATACTAACACCAAAATTTAAAATATTGATGCAACCAATTAGAAGATAAAATGTATGAAATGGAAAGGCAAGGATTACGAGGTAAGAAGAATTAAGTAAACTAGTCGCTGACTAGTCATATAACGAAAAACTAGATAGTAGTCGATTAAATATTTTTCTAGCACAACCGGTGAATTATAGAAAAGCTTATGATTACAAGAAGCAAATCCCAACACCAGCAATAGACTGATATAGATAGCAATAGATCATTTTTTCTATCCTTTCTATATTAATATTAGCAATTTAGTGCTACAGATGCTTTCAAAAATAGAAAAAGATTAGCTTAACTGAATCAAGAAACAAAACATCTTTATGTAGTGAGTGCAGCTGCAGTGCCTTCCGAAGCTGAACTGAGTATCGAGAGTCGTCATTACAGCTCTTGCTGTGCGAACTGGGTGGTAATATCGTATTGTTGCAACTTCACTTACCTGTAAATAGTGTTGTGTTGTTACGTATGTCACATTAGCAAATGATATTTCAACTCGAGGAAAGATCACCAAGACATTTTTAGAAACGTCATCAATAGGATTCAAGCCTGAATAATCACAGCAAACACTTCTTACTTCAGGTTGTTAACGGCAGCAGCCTAACCGTTCATTTTTTTGTCTTAATTGGTCGGTTTCCAACAAGAGTATATACTGGAACACTTTTTGACCCAAAGGTATTAAAAGAAATTATTAAACGAATGTTAGAGTAAGTAGGTTTCGGATTCCATGTCTACTCAATATAATGCTTTGCAAGTTTTATATCTGGTACACCTTTATCAATAATTTTAATGCTTTCGGTATGAGTTTTTACTTCCGATGTGACAGAGTTCTAGTTCTATTCGAAAACAAAACCGAAATTGATGTTACTCATATTATACGACACTTCTGGTTCTGGTTGGACTATCGATAAAGATAGCATCCCTATCTATTTTAGAGTGAATTCCCAATCGTATTACATTAAAGTATTGACCAAATACACCCACCAGATTTCTTAAAGTTGACCATTTTTCAGCGTTATACTGGAACATACTTGCCAGTGTTTTTAGGAAGATGTAGTGATGCAGTTCTGTTTCTCTTATCATTTGTATGTACTTTATTTAAACTATTTTGTATGTAGAAGTGACCCTTCTAATCTGAAATTCTGAACGAATCGCAGGATTAGTTTGAGTATAGAGGCTTTAATCTGTTCAGGCGCAGAGTCGCCTGTCCTAGTTATCGTCCTAATGCCTTTCACTCGCAGAATATATGCTCGGCTGTCGCTGTTCGAAGTTCGCAAAATTGTGTCCTGAGCAGCTTCGCTCATCTCTCTAAGGTGATATTTTAAAGGGCAATAACCGATGAGGAGATCCGCGAAGGCCTTTAAATCTGATTTTCTTAGGTGAAGAAGTTTTTTATTACTATTTGGCGAGCAGCTTTTAATAAGTTTCTTCATTTGTGATTCTTCGGGTTTTTTCCTGCAGAGTTTAATTTCTTTTGCTTTCTAGTCTTGAAGTTCCTTCTTGAGCTGGCGTTTTGGAACGCCAAAGAAGGGTTCTAGTTCGATGAAATGCATGTCCGCGGTTTGTATCACAAGTTCATTCGCCATGTAATTTCCTTTGGTATTTCTGTGCACATCAGGAGCATGTTTCTTGTGACCAGTTGCTTCATACTTTTTGGATTTTAGAAATATGGAAGTAGCAAAAAAACCGTTTATATAATTGGAACCAATAGGTGATCATAACTATAAGCACCTAAATAATATTTTATGTTAATCCAAAAAGCTAGAAATACCTACATATGTATAATTTTATTCATGTGTACTATATACACAATACCAATGGAAGTATTTGTGTTCTCTGGAGAATAAATAACGTTTGGGTCTAAATCTATTTATATATTTCTCAATGGAATATCTACTATTCTTCTTCATTCGCGTTCAACCATACTATGTAAACTATGCGTAGAAGTTATTTTATAATCTAAAATGTATACATACATATATGTATGTATATACATATTTCTGCTTTTATTTTCACTTGACTTTGACAACAAATATTAAGTGAAAATGAATCTTTTTACTAAAAAAAGATGGTCGATACATCCATTGACTGAAATGAGTTTGCACCTATAAGCTAATTGACGTGTTAGTAATCAAGGCATGGCTGTTTAACCGCGTTCAATAGATTTCGACAACTACTTACACTTACAGCAACCTGAATTCGAAGTGGAGCTACGGAAGCCGCTCTTCTATTGACCCGTGAAACCGATCCCATCTCTATGGACGGAAATACATCGTTCAAAACGATGACATTCCGTTTATTTAGCGCAAAACACTTTTCCCACGTTCGTTGTATTGTAGTGTGTATTTAGGACGAGTCAATCGGGTAAATATTATATTCTTTGCGAAAATCGTAAAAAGTGGATCCTAAAATGCAAGTAAATATTTACTGTATGTCAGTATACCATCCTTGTTAAGTCAAGTTTTACAGTGTTGGTTCTTATGTCTATTTTTCTGAATTATTTATCTTTCTTTAAATTAAATTCATAAGATGGAGTTAATACTTATATTCGAAGTTGTTCATACATTCGCAGTTATACAGCGCACGAACTAAATAAAGTAGTTACATACGATAAAATTACTTGTGTATTAATAGGACCACTGCTGCATTCCATTTGTTTAATGCATCGAGACGAGTTATAAAACGATTGTTGTAGGTGCGCTTGAATAATGAAACAATGCCTACCTTGTCTGCTATTAAATTTCTAAATTATTAATAAATTGATGTACATCCCATTATGTTGCAGCTATCCTCTGCAAACAAACAACTGCATATTCTGCACGGATACATATTTGTGGAATTTATGGCACCCAACATTTATTAATAATGACAATTGTGTCCTACTTTTCTCTATATCTTGTATCTACTCCATAGCTTAACAAGTAAATAAGGGAATATTGTAATATAATAAATTTGTCACTAGAGATAGTTAGTTATATCGTAAATTAGTTGGATGGACTAACAAATATGAAGCTAACGCGATACATACACAAAACTGTTAGTAATGTCAAAAACGTAAGCTGAAATCTTTAAATTCCTTATTCCTACCGAATGTATTTTATTAGTAAAAATACTAACAATAAACAGATTTGTTTTGTCATGGGGTAATTTATGCAATTCTGCAATTGAGTATCCGTTTCATAATAGTCCCCTAGTGATTCACACACCATTCTTAGAATTCCTTTTGCCAGAACTGACACTCATTCAATTTTACACAGTTTACACAGGATACACCTAAGTCAACTGATCGGAGCAGGTTAAGCTTTAGTAAAATCGTGAATGAACCGACTCTCGTTTCGAACTAACCTACATCTCCATACAACAGCCTGAGAATTATCGTATGACAAGGTAATTAGTCATGAATGGCAAGAGAAAAATGTGCTTTTATAGCAGAGTGAAATCATCTCGGCCACCCAGTAAGCAGAAAACACATCGATACCCAAAAGTGTCATTCACGACAACTTGTATTTCTATTTCCGCGGAAATGAAACAACGGATGGGAGATAAAAACAATCTCTAATAAGTATATATATTATGTTCGTGTGGAATACGAAAGTAATGTTTATAAGACGTAGGCTTTCTATAATTGCTATTCTAACACAAATAGAAAGATGATGTTCGTAACCGTCAAACGGAAATAAAATATGATGTAAGACTGTATCATTCATTTCAAAAGCTATACTGTTATCATCATTGTTGCCTCATTCCCTTTTGCCTCTTTTGACATTGTCAATTATCCTGATTTTCCTAAAAACTTGTTTTTAGTATTTTCCACTAACATCAACTATTAATCCAACTATCAATTACATGATGTATGTATATAAAAAAAGGTGTTAAAAGCAGGAAGCGTGAGCGCCTGTTACTCGCTTTAATTTTACGGCTCGGTGGCCGAAGCAGTAAGACTTGTCCATCTCTGAGTGTGGTACGGAGATACTGAGTTGAAATGCTCAATCATGCAATTGTAGCGTGGAGGCCCATCATCGGTTCTCTGGTGGACTAACATTTGTTGTTGGGAAATAATTGACAACGTAATATTTAGTATGACGAAGGAATATTGGAACAAAGTCTAAAAACACATATACACAGCCAGAATTTAGTCCAAAAGAGTCACACAGCTCTGAAAGCCACTGTAGTTGTACTCACCGCAGATACAACAAAAAAAAAACGAACAGTGCTATTGAAACCCGGAAAAAAAATTAACGAAAGACTATAAGAATTATTGGGATCACTTGAATCAGCCTGTAATACAATGGAATATAGAAAATAATTATTATTTTAGCAGCTACAGCAACTCTAGTAGCTGCGCTGGTTATCTACTTTAAATTTCTCCTAATCAAAGATTTCTGCTGCAAATCTTGCTGGTGGATAGGCAGTAGATGGGATATGTGTGTCTCAGAATTGTAGGTACGTGTATTCAGATCCCAGGTTCCGAGAGGTATTAATCAACTGTATCAAAGGTATATTTAAAGCATTCATTGTCATTATAATTGACCTTCACGTCTTTTTCTATGTAGGAGTGCCCAGGATCCCAAACAAATTTCCCACTATTTTTTAGTTGATGCAGTATCCTGCGATACCCAAGAATAAACCGTAAAGTGATCTCCTAAGATCCCAGTGCAGCATAAGTTGATCGACTAATGACTACCACTCTATAGAGCTTTCTACTTGTAAAGAGTGTTTCAATAAGAGCGCAGGATTTCAGTTCAATAAAACATGGTTTTCTGTAGCAAAGTATTGGAATATTTATTGATTTAGAAAATATACATTTGGGAATTCTGTATGAAACAAAATATCTTGTAAATGGCCGCCACGGCTTTGCTGGCATATGTGTACCCTTTTGACGAAATTTTCAATAACGCTATTGAATACTTGTGGTGGTATTTCATTGATACAGCGTCTAATTTCGGCTTTCAATGCTTCTATGGTTGCAGGCTTATTGGCATCAACCTGTGACTTCAGATAACACCACAGCCAGAAGTCTAAAGGCGTTAAATCGCAAGAGCGTGGAGGACAATTCTGGTCACCAAATCGGGAAATGACACGACCAGGAGCAAACTCTTGCCAGATCGTCAATATTTCACGGGCGGTATGACATGTGGCACCGTCCTGCTGACACCACATGTCGTCAAGATTAATAGCTTCCAAATGAGGCACAAGAAACTGTGCTATCATAGCACGATAATGTTCGCAATTCGCCGTTACTGCATGACCATCTTCCTTTTCGAAGAAAAGCGGTCCAATTATTCCTCTAGACCATAATGCACACCATACAGTGACCCGTTGTGGATGCATTGCTTTCTGATGAATCATTCGTGGATTTTCTGAGCCCCAAATGCAACAGTTGTGCCTATTAACGAAGCCATCGAGGTGAAAATGGGCCTCATCATTGAAAATGATTTTGTTAGCAAAATCAGAAGGTTGCTCAAGGATCCAATTGGTGAATTCTCTTCTCTGTTAATGGTCTACTGGCAGAAGTTGTTGAGTCAGTAGGATTTTATAGGCATGCCGCTGTAAATCTTTAGTGAGAATTCGCTGAAGAGTGCCTGCTGAAATGTCCAATTCTTGTGCCCGATAGCGAATTGACGTGTCTGACCTTTCTATCACACTCTCGCGAACTGCCGTGATGTTTTGTTCTGAACGACCTCTACGAGCTCGTATCTTGTGTTTCACATCACTAACCGAACCAGTCCTTTCGAATTTGTCGATTATTCTTTCACAGTAGATGAATTAGGCACATTATTTCGACCGAACATTGGACGCACTTTACGAATAGTGACAATTAAACTTTCACCATTTTGATAATAATTTTTGACAATCAGGACGCGTTGTTCTACCGTGTAATGCTCCATGTTTACTAACTCCCATCTGTCAACTTTCGATCTGTGACATCTGTCATAATCATGCGACATTATGACCGTCAAACATGGCGCGCAATTCAAATCTTGCGCTCTTATTGAAACGCCCTTTAAAATGCATATGCCGTAGCAAATTTATTTTCTTATCCCACAGTATTCGCTGCAGCTGGATTTGGTTTAACATTTCTCAAAAACTGTTTTTTTTTTGTAAATTTATATCTGCCTCCATTTACCGTCACAACCTTCATCTATACCTTCGCTGCTCTCTGTTAGAAGTAGCAACTGCAAACGACTTGGTGGAACAGAAAATTTTGTCTCATTCGTCACCATATCTAGTACTTGGAGACTGCTAGATATTTATGATTCAACGCTAGCGTTGGTTTCTTCGTAAGTCAATAATAAACTGTCTTTCTGTGCAGAGAACGTACATATTTCAGTAAATGATGGCACCAGATTTTGATAGATCAGTTATAAGTTGCATCCTTTTGGAGATCTTGTTTTCTGCGCAAACCGATAATTTTTTATTGTGCATGCTATTTGTCAGACAATTTAACGCAGAGGTAAGTATTCTTAGAGACAGATTGCCTTACATATCCTCAAATAACAATTCCAGTAATCATACATTATCAGCAATCTCTCGCCATGAGTTACACATCTTGGTGAAACTACATTTGTCTATACATTTAAGATACTTGGTTGTTACATTGTTGTTAGTAAATTCTTCGCTTAAGCGGAGGTTTTAAATCCAACAGAATGTGTAGACGTTGGAGTTAATTTACTTGGCTTCATCATTTATCACTATAGACACTGGGACTTGTGGAAAACAGAATTTACCTCCACCATGATACTAGGAGTTGATTTCTTCTTGAGTGTTATAGTTTACGTTATAACACTAGACTAACGATTTCTTTAAAACTGTATGTGAATGAGTAGCACTTTCGTAACAGGATGTCTGCGATATAGGTCACAAAGTGTTAATTTCATACTAGATTATTATTAGATTAATATATTAAGGTAATCCAATCATACTTTACTTATGCTGTATAAATTAGAAAATGCGGTTTACGATACCTCTATAATGATAATAATGATGATCACCATCATAATAATGTTTTAGAAAGACTTTCTCATGAACCATTCTCGCCAATAAGTATCATTTGCACGTACGGATTAAGTTGCGAATGTTTTCAGATTAATCTAAATGTCTTGGAGGCGAATCGCTTGATTTCAGAATAATTTCCCTGTCAAGGAGGTATAATTACAACAGAGCGATATAATTAAGGTTTTCCAGCGCGTGTGTTGTATGGGTAGTGAACTCATTCGTGCTGCCGTTCGCAATGGTTTGTAACCAGCGAGATTGCGAGAAACCCTAGCGGCAGAGATAAGCATCCGTTAAAGAAACGCAAACGAACTACTTAGCATTACTTGAGATCTAATAGAAAGGATATTTTTCGAAGGCAAATACTTGCAATTTTACCGAAGATAGCGCTCGGGTGTCTATATTCCTTTGATTATTAGTCTTTGCCCTTTTCTTAGACAGTTTGAATATCTATCGTTGTTGTTGTTAATTCATGGAGATGGACAATCCAGTTTAGCTCATGCCTTAATTCTGTATTATAATATATGAATACCTTAGCTTTGGTTTAAGCGTGCAAATATTTTACTTATAGTCATTTTACGATTTCATGATAATAATTATTCAAAGAATTAACAAATTTTGCGCGTAGAATTAGCTTTGAATAGTGTAGTCATTATATCCTGCTTTTTAGTAGCCATCAAGAATGGGCACAAACTTTTACAAGTATCTGTATGTAGGTTTTGCGTCCTTTTCTACAAAATAGTTGAGTTTGTTTATGATGAGCGTCTATATCTATGCATGCAACCCATGTTTGTGTATTTGATTTTGCAAAGCGAGGAATGGGATTTATGCCATGAGATGTACTATGCGTGCTACCGCTGATATACCATTAGTATGAATTTGTCTCGGTCTTTGGTCACGATTTGTCGTCTCTCGTCGTCCACGTCGCCGTGGTCGTCGTTGCGGCCGTACAGGAAAGGAATTTGGGTGTGTTTGCATTGAATTAGCTGACTTTTACTCTCCCACATTGGATAAGGAAAGAATTGTGTGAGTTTTTTGGTTTTATTCTCGGACAAATGTTAATTAACTCTGTACGTGACTTTTACTTAAAACGAACCTTACACCGCACCGTAAGTATTCGTGTATATGAGTATTTGAAGAGATGTGAATAGAATTTTAGTGTCCAGCACGTCTCCTACACCTTCGTGCATTATGTGAACCATAAAGTCGTGAATGCATGCATATTGATGTTTGAAGTTCTGTACATGTCGGGGTACCTACAGAAGACAAAAACGCAATCGTGGGAAAAATCAGATAGATCGATAACATGAATATATTTGTTGATATAGGTATTCAAAAAACGATCTATAACAAATGTAGCACGCACTGTGATAAATTTTCATATTGTTTCTCGTATCTAGTTCTTCTACAGAAAAGGTGTTACAATTATCTGTAGAATATTAATTACAATTTAGTTAATTACGTAATTCATAATACACTTTGTCTGGCATATTAGGGGTAATAAATATTTTGCAGGATTACATCTATTCGAACCTTTGTGTTGATTCCTAAATATTTGCTAAATTGATTTTTATATGTAAGTATATTCTAAGATTAGGGCCACAACTTTAAACCCAGTTTAGGTTTCTTATTTGACCGGTAAGCAAAACAGCAATTTATGGAATTAAAAATTTTAAATTCTTAAAGCGTATATATTTTTAAAACACAGGTTTTCCAATTGGAAAACTGGGAAACTAGTTTTATATTATTCATATAAACATCTCACAACATTATTAGTTAGCAATTTAGACAGTCTGTCTCACAGTAAACAGGAGTCTGTTAGCGCAATAGCGCCTCAAATGTCAAAGTAGGTATGTTTTTGTCATCGATACAAAAATGAGCATCAAACAAAAAGTAAATATTAAGTTTTGTTTTAAACTCGGTAAAACGTTTACCGAAACGTTTCAATTGATGCAACAGGTTTATGATGATGATTGTTTATCCCATGGCAGAGTTCATGAGTGGTATATGCGCTTTAAAAATGGTCATGAAGACATCAATAACAACCACCTTGTCGGCCAGCCAAAATCCGCGATTACCCAGAGAGCATCCAAAAAGTACGTGATTTTCTCGAAATTCAGGAAAAATCATCGTCATCATCTTTTAAGGAAATGGAATTGGCAATCAAAAATTGTTCAGAATCTAACATTGCAAGGACATAGTTCAAGAGGCCAAAAAAGACGAAAACTTTCTTTACAATATTATGAAGAAAACATGCTTGCAATACCATCCGGAAACAAAGTGTTAAACGAGGAGGCCAAAAAATGAGCCGGCAACTAAAAGATCCTGGTTTGACAAATCAAAAGTGAAGACAATGCTCATTATGAGTTCGGCACGAACGTTAACGCAGCATTTTTTCTTGGTGTTTTGAAGCGGTTGTTGTTATCTTGAGGAGGGGAGTTGGTGTTTGTTGCTCGATAATGCGCCGTCTCATCGGTTTACACTCATCACCTTTTTTTTTGAGCAAAAATTGCATTTTCTTCATTAACCTTCCTCTTATTTGACTTCGTGGGACTTTTATCAGTTTGGAAAAGTTCATTTTCTAATGAAGCACATGCATTATGCTAACGTTCCGGCCATCCAACAGGCGTGTACCAACATTCTCAGAGCCAAAAGTAATTTTTTGTTCCAATCTTAAAAAAGTTTTGTTTGCTTTCAGACAGATTATGTGTAATTTGCCTACCACTGCTGGTCCAAGTTCTAAGAAGAAATAAAAATTATTGTATTATTGCAGGAAAAGAAATGTATAGATATGTCGTGGGATAAAGAAGATTACGTTGCACGATTGCACTGAATTCTTAGAGATAATCGAAGTCACACTAGCTTAGGAAATGAGTAACTTGTTGGCATTAAATAGTATAGAAATCAGTGTACCTAGAGCATCCAAAACCACAGTTAATGGCGAAATTGATGCCATCGTTGATACAATCGTACGGCCATCGTTTATAACATCTCATCTGAATTATAGCTCTGGGTATTGTCATAGCCAATTGTGCTAACTTTGCTCGTTAGTGAATTCGGGTAAGAACTTATCCAATGCATACATCTGCTCCTAGAATGACTAAGTGGGACGGAACTGTATAGAAAAAGAATTTAAAATACGGAATTTACATATATGGCCACTCGTGCTTAAAAGTTGTGGAGGTGACAACACCTCAGTATGATGATACATACAGTTACAACTTAAATACATATAACTTTTATGTAATACATATACGATCAGCCTCGTATAGTTTCACTGTACGCTACTAGGCATCCACTGATCTATTATCCAGATTACCGATTTTACGAACGATTGCAATCCCCAATTAAGTCTGATGCTCGACTACATACTTCTCTCTTTATATGTTTGAGCAATTTCAACTGTTTTCTTCCACAGAAAACCGCTAGGAAAACTGCTATGTTTTCCTAACTCAACTTTCAATTTTACTTGCGCTATGAAAAGAACATAAAGCCAACCGTAATAACAATACAACAATTGACGGTATAGTATGTACCAGCATACCATCAACATTACCGTGAGGCACTTAGCAGCGGTCATCGGTCCGAGCGCTTCGAAATAATTGCGAAAATGCCTTTCCGGGGACGGAACTTAATGGAGTGCCATAAACAACGAGATCTGCTCTTTGCAAAACGGTCTCATAAAATAATCGGCCAGATGCGTATACGATTGCGTATGTAGACGACGTCTTTGTGTTGTTCGCTCCTGATTTACAATGCGATCCCCTGATGCGATAAGATGATGGAACGTATAGCGTGCCATTGAGACGCCTACGCGTTGGCGTTACCGCGAAAACAGTTAAAAACGATAACGATCTCCTGACCGGATAATTTACAATTAGTGTTTGGTAGCTGTGGAATGGTGACTGCGAGACATTTATATATCAAATTGTAAATTGGATTTGAAGTACTTTTGTCAAGAACTGGCGAACCTTAGCCATATAGTGATTCTAATTGTATATACACCCGCAGAATGGTTCTACAGAACATATATGTATATCTGGAAGCGAAGACCATCATCATCAGACAAGTTATAATAGCATTAACCACCGCTGCCTATGATAAATTACAAATTGAGTTTAATTTAAAAGTCGACTTAAGCTATTTTTTAACTAAGTAACATTATCTATCTTGTCCGCCACCACAGCAAAAATTTGTATGTATACAATATTTATCATATTGTGGATTGAATTTCATCACCACAAGGATTTGTGACAAATCACCAAGAGAATCTTTCAAATCAATAGATAATTACATATACAGTCGTTTATGTATAAGCACAATATTCAAATATTAATTACCTACAGCTCTTATTATCTCTTCACAATATGTATGTATGTACATTACTTATACATGGTGTTTGTTCAGTTTTTACATTTTTTTTAACACAAGATAGTATTCGTAAAATAAAAACGTTGTACAAAAAAGTGCATGTATACATATGTATATATTAACCGAGATATAGACATGTACCCACCAATTGCGAAACAGTATTTTTACCTACCTTATAACAGCTGTTCGAAGTTTTGACCGCCCGAATACTACGTATATGTTCTCGACAAGTGTTTTTACGTGTCAATCGCCTATCCAATAGTAAACAATACTGAAGCAGTCGTTCCGATATTCCTCTGTTTACGTATTTATCAACAGCGCCCCTCAATAACATTAACCTCTTTGCATGGCGAATGACCTCACAGCGCTAGTCATCACAAACAGCATAGCATACTTTTGCTGATATTGCACTATAACATATTCAATGATGATAAAACGTACCGCAATTTCTCAAACAAGCTGGTCCTACATTTAACCCTCATTTAAAGTTTGCTATTTTGAATTTTAATATCTCGGTTATTACACGATGTAAAAATGTCATTTTTGGTATATCGCCCTTATCTGCGGAATATTATCTTCTGGTAAAAAATATGTAAAAACTGAGCAAACACCCTGTTGTATACTTCCTTTATATTCTTATATAATGTCCATAATAAATTCGTTTAAATCTTATTCGTTTCTGTTATTTTCAGGCATGTCATCGAAGCGATCGCCCGAATTAGTGAAACCAAAAAGGATAGCCGATCTACCAGAAAAGTTGTTGATGAGTGGCATTAATTTACCAGGTAAGTCAGGACTTGTTCCAAATACCAAGGTGTAACAAGAATGTATGGCATATCTGTTTTTCCGATTATTTTCTACGTTATTAGAAATACCAAATTACTATCCTTAGAGGCACAAACAACAAAAAAAAACAACAGGAAGAAGTGTATAAATTTTACAACCACCGATACCATTTTATATACTGTCATTTTCTACTTTCTATTTTCCATATAATTAACGGAATTTCTGTCAAAGAAACCAATCAATGCCCTTATTACCATCTCGCATGGGTTCTCATGAATTAAAGAGACGGGCTAGTAACTTGCGCAAGGTTTTCACCGCGCTCGGCAACCATTACGAGTCAAACGCGGACCACACAATATATGTTGACCGCGAGATCTGAAGAAACTAACTATTTACGAGTAGTGCCGCATTTGCGTATCTGATGAAGGGACGCGTACATATCAAACGCGGAATGTTTCTTATGCAGATTACGCGTATAATTTATAATTAACTACTTGAATGCCGCCGCTATAGATACAGTGACATCAATTTTAATGAAATACTACATCAAAGACCGATTTTGTTCACACTTTCATTCTGTATGTATATGTACAACTAATGGACACACATTATGCAGTCTAACAATCTAATTCTTGAGATATCTACATATGTATGTAAGTATCATACATATGTATATGTATGTATATATCATTAAGTAAGAAATTTATATCATATATGAAGTACTATTAGCGTAGAAACGGTTATTAGGTAGTCATTTAACTTTTACAAGCGTATACATGTTCTTACAAACATGCTTTTAATAGATAATCCGGCGCATCCACCATATTTTTTACATCTGAAATAGTAAGTTTGTCTCTTCTATTAGAATGATTGGAATTCAAATCTATATCAGTTTGTTCCGCAATATTGTCCTTCCTTTGTTATTCCAAGCCTACTGTCATTCAGTTTCTCTGTCAATATCCGAATATTGATTTTGCTGAGATTAATGCATTTTGAAGTTCTCGTTAGGTTATATGTTCTTGGAAGAATTTTAGCTTGCCTCATACCGTTGAGATTCTCTTAGTATTTGGATTTTTGCTGTTCTACTTCAACTTTTGAGCTTTTCCAGTATTTCACTGCTACTTATCCGGCAAAATAGTTCTGGCCCCACAAAAGTTATTCTAGTCCCCTTGTTAGTGAGATTGTTTGTCATCTCGTTCCCTTTCACTCAAGTGTGTCGGTAAATCCACGGGAGTTACCGTCTTCCTTTTTGCCTAGCTCATTTACTTTGAAACCATCTTGGAGCTGATAATGTTTAAAGTTAGCGCCCTGATGGCTGCTTAGCTGTCAGACATTATCATAGTCTCTTGTTTGTCGTAGCTCCTGTCAATGTTGAACTGGATGCATGTTTCAATAAGTGTATTTTCACCTGGAAAATTACATTCGTAAGCTTTCGAAGTATTTGGTTCTAGACTTATATATCCCTATTCCAGTTTGAATTTTTCTTTAACATAATGAGGCATGCGTAATGTAATACTTCCTTGAAGAATCCTATTCTTAACTGAGTGTTGGGCAGGATATATATACTAACAAATGTTCTACGGCTGTAAAACGCCACAAAAATTGCCGAAGTTGTCGCTTCCAGGGCATATTTCATAATATCTACTTTACTATAATCGTCTTATATTTATAAAGTGTGAGTCAATACGACCTGCATCAAGCAAGCAAAAGAAATTGTGCAATTTATTAGTACTTATTTATGCGATGCAAAGTAACTAAAACTTACAGTACTTGAAATATACAGAAAATAAGATATAAAAACTGTAAAAAAATGTTTTGCAATTTGAACATGTTTGTTTCGTTATCTTAGTTGAACGAGAACATTTGCAACCTCAGCGTTTTCCAACAGTTGTTTGTGACATATGTATAACTGAGCATTATGTGCTCCCAATGTTTTGAATTCTTGACTTTTACATGTTCTTGTCTGATAGTTTTTCAATTGGTTTGTTATCATTTTGTCATGTAATAGTCTAACGTTATTTGCATTTTTGTTGTCATGTTTGGTATTAGTTTGCTTAACATGATGTAAGGTCACTTCTCAGTTTTTTTGTTTGCGAAGTATCTGTTCTCAAGACATACATACAACCATGTTGTATTTGAAATAATAGGATTCACTAAATACGACAAATTTCGTCAATTGTTAGAATTACAGAATTTTGATAAAGCAGTTGGCAATGGTTACCAACCTATTGCCGCAGATCCCTCTATGGATCAGCATAGGGCTGAATTTCTTTATTATTGTCATCTATTTGACGAGCTAATCTTCATTTCCTTCTTATATTTGCTGAAACTCGTTGCTGATCATAATGCATGCTACAGGAAAATTTGTTAAAAAAGTAAACAAAGAATGTTAATGTATAAATTCCAAACATGTATAAGAGAACTTTCAGACTGAAGCAAACGCTACGAGAAAGAAATTCAGAGACAATAGAATGAATGGTAAAAGATACAGACTGAAAATTAGACACACCTCACACTCAAAGGAACAATACATACATATGGTTTAACGAACATCTATTTTTGTTTGTATTTCAACCATGACGATCTATAAGCAGCAGTTCAAATTAGGCAAACCTTTCAGTCACTATTTCGAAAGTGAAAATTGATATTGTTCTGATTATATTTCTTACTATGAAATAACGTAAGTGAACGCGTATATTGTGTATGCTTGTATACATTCATCTCCACAATGACTCCATTTTTTTCGATCGAATGTATTTAGCAAACCGTACATCACGCCAGCTGGTATATGATTAAGTTGCATTGCAACAAACTTTCTTCTGTATAGTTAGAGCCACGTCCTCGCATTAATATGAAATTTGAATTCTATCAGTATAAGCATCCGTAGAGTCCCATTCTCCTTCTAGGATTCCAAGCAAAGATATATGTACAACACTAATGTTGCGACTAATGCAATAAAAGTAAGTCGTGTGCGTTAATCTTACATAAACGGAATGATTTACAATCGGCCGGTGATTCTGGGAAAGCGATCTCGTTGGATGGTCTAGCATAAACCACCCGTGTGTACCTCTCTTACCATTTATCAATCACAGTCGCGCGCTTCTCCTGCACATACCGACAAGCGTTAGCGCGATTCGCATTTAAACAACAAACGGCAAGATGAATTGCAAGTCGAGGTGACACAGACGACCCACAATGGCACCGGTATCGCCCGTTGTGTATCTATCAATGGTGATGTCCGCTATGCGGAAGCAACGTTGTCGTGTCAGAGTTCATCCGCACCTTCTTCGTGCTCATCCCATTCAATGACCGGATGCTAGAAGGATGGATTGTACCACCGACTATAGTGGAAAACTCTGGTGCGATAGTACAAAAATTACGCAAAACTGAAATGCTGGTATATGTTGACACGGAAACATAATAGAACAAAAACTATTATCTCACAAGTCATCAATGTCGGACATGCTTATGCTGTGAATTCTATTTGAGTTATACAGCCGATAATAGAACTATGATAAAATGCAAGCACTTCAAATATTTATATTTAAATAAACTTACTGGATTTATGGTGCCATTTGGGAGATTTGCCTAAAATCCACACTACCCTACTACATTTGTATTACCCGCTCATAAACTATAAGTAAAATCGAAAAAGTTACTACCACCTGTTTGACTGGGTAATGTACTGCCTTGATAGAAAATAGAATATAAGTAATACCTTTTACATACTTACTTATTCAAAACGTTGTTCTTCATAGAATATAGTCAAAATGATCCATTCAGATTCAAGTAGTTAGTTGCCGACAAAAGTATAAGAAGATCCGGTATACTATAAAAGGAATTTACAAATTAAGTGCGAAAGTAAATAGTACATTGTTTCTGTCCTGTGGTTTCTGTCGAATTAAGTCATAGTCAGTCCCCTGTATTTCTCCTATTATTATTCTAACAATTATCTAAAATATCAATACGCTTTGAGACGTTCGCCTGCTTCCCGATTAGACAATTAAATAGAATAATCTCCAAATTCAAACGTGGTTCTAAATATCAGAATTTTCTGTTAAATAATACCTAAGACAAGACATAGTCTTTTGACAAGGTGTCCTATCAGACCGCCTTGCATTTTTTGGGATCAAAAAAAAATCATTTCCGAGCTTCAAATATATTCCATAATAATAACATTTACAAATAATACGTCTCATAATATTTTTTGGCGGATAATATAATATTCATTGTTTCTTTTTATCGTTATAGACATATGTAGATATGTCCTCCTTTGGCCCTTAGCACGGCATATCGAATTCTGGGCATTCTGCTTACTAATTTTTGCTAGTGATTTTTTGAGGTAAATGCGGTCAACCTTGCTGCAAGTATTTTCAAAGCCACTCAGCATTATGTGCTCCTATGCTGTCACTCCATCTCATCCCATAACAGCTCAATAGGTATAAGGTCAGGACTTTCAACCAACCCGCTCCTCTTTCTTCTAAAAGATCTCGAAATAATTTGGTTATGTTTCGGATGGTTATCCTGATGGAATGTGACTGATTAACCAATAATGTGGCTTCCTAATGGCAATGTATTATTTGGCAAGATATCTAAATATGCTTGCTTTCGCATTTTCCCAGTTAGTTTTAATAAATAATCTGTTCTCATACTAGCAAAATACCCCCAAATTATCGTATTTCTCCTGCCATGCTTTAGTTAAACCTAAATATTTCAAATTTGGATTCGTTTCTCCATAACACCTTTTACTACTCTTTTATAGTCTACTTTAGATATTCCCTTACTCTTAGTACTTTTTTTTGTTTGTGTGTGGCTTCTTTGGCGGTGTGAAAGCGTGAATTATTATTACGCTGCAGGGTGATATCTGGTGCGGTAAGACGTCGTTTTACTTTGCTGTTATAATTATGAATCTGCCGTCAGTAGCTGAATAGGGAACTTAGCTCTAGAAACGAAATATATTTTATAATATTTGGAATATCAAAGAAATATTTAGGCATTATGTGCATAAATATTTCAGTTTCGAATGCCCTAAATGCTTTTACCACACTTTTACTTTTAATCTATTACAGTAGGAATCTATTACTGCTTTCAAATTTTGTAACGGTAGTGTATGTTCAGTCAATGCTGTCATGTGCCAGTTTCGATGAAGTACAAATAAAAGATTTCTTTGTTTATGTAGACATACATACGTACAAATACGTTTTTGGGCAGCAGTCTTGTTACATATAAACCAACCCAACCCATATATTTTTTTACGAATTAGTGCAATATATACTTGTTCTCTTCTTAAATCCTTTGGCTTTTTATGGTAGTTATACTTACAGCTTCCTAATCCTACAGGGGCTCAAAAGCTGCAACTTTTGTAATATAAATTGTGTGTTGTATTATGTAACCATATTAAAAAAAAACACTAAATTAAGCACGGTTAAGAAAAAGTTACGTACACGTATAAACCATCATAGTTGAACGAGTAGTCTGAGGCACGCACATACATACATATGTATATCTATGTAGAACAGTAGTATTCCCTTAACTTTGCATCAATTTCATTAAAAAATTGCAATAGATAAGCATAAACCATAAGGAATGTTATATAAGCTCAACTCGTGAGACAGAGGTGAGAAAATTTGCCTTGTAAAAGTTGTAAAAGAATTGTGTAATTATACGCTTAATGCCTATTATATTAATGAAATGCACTTTCTGCAATTAGAAACTGATTATTAGTGTTTTCTCGCTAATAAAATACTTAACGGTATATTACTCAGTCACTTTATTCTTAATGCGAGAAAGGTCGTGTTCATTGATGCCTGTAATTATTTTTCGTACTGCGGTGTGCTGGTACTCGTGTCCTCGGTTAACTAAGGCGCCGCCAACTCATACCAAACCAAGTTATTTCAGATGGTTTATTGACCTGCAATTAGTTTTTACGTAATAGACGCCTCACCTATTTACGTTTGCTGAAAATGCCCCATTCATAGAAAACAGTGCATACTTTCTTGAAGAAAGTATGTACGCCTGTATATTTGTTATCAGGGTGAGTTGCTATACCCAGGAAAACAAAAAACTTCAACAATAGCTTTACGTTTTGTATTACACGTGTCTGATCAATTAAACTTGGTTTAGAGTCATAATTTTACAGCTACAACAAAAACTGCGATTATTTTATCATCTCTAAAGCATATCACTTAATCACATAAGGCGATATATCATTTATTACTATATTCCTCGTCTTTTTGACACTTGTGTTTCTCCATATCAATATATGCGCATAGGCATCACGGGTGTGGATGGATTTAGCATCCATAGTGGTTCACAAGTAGACCAGTTACATACATATATTCACCTTAACTCTTGCATTTCATGACTTTCTTTATCCACCATGTCATGTGCAGAGTAACCAACAGCAACCAACCAGGAAAGGTGGCGACTAACATTAAAGCATCGATAAAAAGTCGATCGATTTGTCGATTTAACGTACCGCAAATAATGCACAACTGTTCCTATCCATTAGCGTACGCGTAACTTTTAGCCAGCGTCGATACCTGAGAGGGAAAAAGGCTGGTGAAAGCAAGTCTCACACGGCTCAGAAAGAATCACGTTGTGTACAACGTGTATACGATGTAATACGAACTTTTAATGTATAATATGGATTACATACATCTTTGTTTTGTTATTCGCAACGACTTTCACGACGCTGAAATCCAAGAGTGCGCAGAAAGTGTAAACTAATGCTTAATAATGGATTCATTACGTACAAATTCTCGGCGGTAATTAATTATCTCAATTCGGTCATAAGTCCATCATTATATGTATGCGGCATACGTTTATGTATATACACTTTCTTGATTCTTATCACAAGATATTCGTTCACTTATTATGATGATTTGCATTTCTCCGTTACTCACACAAATATACATATACTTGACATCTATACGTTCTACTATATTGCATCTATAATTCCAAAGGAAAGAAAATATGCGGATTGGTAACTAAAACATCCGAAACATTTTATTTTAAGCAAAATACTGCCGGTAATTTTTTTTTAATATATACACTAAATAATAACTCAAACAGATGATTGTAAACTATAGAAGACAAGAGTGCTAACTGCGCATCTGCACTCAAAGTGGAAACAAAATTCAAAATTATTTTTAACGGAAAAGCATGGGCAAGGGTTAAAAATTGTCCAATTTATGGGATATTGTAGCTCCACGTGAGTCACAGGATGGTTGTGCTATAGTGTGCAAATAAACATCAGCACGCCCGTAATGAACCCTAGAAAATATCAAGTACAACTAACAGGGAAACACAGGCAAGTGATGGTGACCGATTCAAATGAAATTTGGTGGATTTATAGACTGATGTATTGTAAGGACAACGCTAACATTTTTGCCGCCAAATCGGCCGTTTTTTAGGCGGATAACGTGTCCTGTCGATGATACTACCCTTTGCTATTTGATTTAATATCACCAAAATTATGAAAAATACAGAAAAGAAGTTCAGACAAATATTTAAAGGTTTTAGTAACACTAAAAGGTGATGACAATGGTATCCTTCTCACTATTGTTGTTTACCAGGAACAGCCCCTATGCCTCCTATTCATTTCAAACTGTTGTCATCATTTTTTTGTATTACTATAAGAGTTAACTATTTATTTTAACTCTTTTTTGATATGTCTCATAGGTTTGGAGATATGAAAGCAAATAGAAAAGAGTAGTTCTCTCTCTATCCCCCCTAAAACAGGTAGTTTAGTAGTTAAATGCTAGATAAAGATCGAATAGCTGTATAATGACAAAATGGAAGAAGATGTAAAATGTTCGATCCTTGGCCTCTTAGCAACAATACTCTACTACTACTATTGCTTCCTTGTTATCGATGCTCTATAATAGTATCGGGGAATCGGCGTACATATACAGGGTGTCCGCGATATACAAAGCATGCAGTTAAGGGATGATAGCTATAACGATTTAGAAACAAAAACATTTCATACACCATGGGTCTATCTGTAAGGGTAAACAAGCAAAAAAAATTATTTGTAAAAAACCTTATTTGGTCAAACTGTACAAGAAAACTCATCCATATTGCTTCCTAAATAACCAAAAAACCATATCAAAAATTTAGAGTTGAAAACAACGACGAAAACGAATTATTTAATACATACTTTGAAACTGAAGCGTGGTGTTATTTCTCCTACACAGATGCAAGCGAAGCAACACATGTTTATACGACATCGAACTACATTAGACCATCGAACTACATTAGACCATCGAACTACATTAGACCATTGTATCGTACCATATCATACAAAGCAATGGCCATACGTTTCCCAAGCCAGAACTAACCTTATGTTTCGCCCCCCACTTACCTTTATGTCTTCACTGTACAATCAGATTTCTCATAAGTGCGATATTTTTCACTGTCCATTTCAGGAACTTCTCTCTGTCGATCGATAGTCCAAATACCTATAATTACAGTCTTTTTTTCCTTTTTTTTCTCGTTTTCTTTCATAGGGTGACTTTGTATATATTAATATATAATTAATTTAGGAATTAAGTGCTTATTCGCTTTGCTGTTACACAATGCCAATTGTTACTTTATACGTAGGATCTCTTGTTTATATTTTTATTAATAGTGCACACAGCATTTGAATTATGTTTAGTTTATTCCTTTGCCATGTAATGGGTACATTGTACTGTTTGGCAATAAATAAATAAATAAAAATATCCGAAAGTAGGAAAGAGGTACCTTTGCCTGTTTTTAATAATGTTATGACAATAAAATCGATGTTATGTTGAAGTTAGAGTGGAAATGACGCGTTTAATAGCAGCTTTCGATCTGTAAATGAAAATTTAAGTTGGGGGAAAGTCGCATTAAATGAAAACAATGTAATAATAGTGCAATTATGCTAGGGCGCTTTAAGCTCTTTCGTAAAGGCTACTACAAAATTAGTTCTTTTCTTTTATTTGTGATAAATTGGTGGTTCTAAAAAGGACCTTTTTGAGAGACAGGAGAAAATGTATTACAGGAAGGGCTTTGATGTGTTGTCCATTTGCAAGAACACATGCCTGTAATCGTGGGGTAAATCCTGCACTGATCGGCTGTCGCTGTAGGTAGGTACAGTATGCGACGAAGTTTGTGACATGAGAAATATTTTTTTTTCTCGTTTACGCTTACAGATAGACCCAAGGTGTATTATATGTTTTTGTTTCTAAATCGACAGCCAACGCCGTAAGGCATAAGGCAATCGATAAAGAAGAAGAAGAAGAAGTTTCTAAATCGTTGTAGGTATCATTCCTTAAATGCATGCTGTGTATATTGCGGACACCCTGTATGTATGTACATATGCATTTAATAACTGTGTAATGCTCAAGGGATGTATTCTGTTAGAAAGTTAGTAAATTTTCGCACTGCTCCCCATTGAAGCATACATTTCTTCTACATTATTACTAAATACCAAACTTACGAAACATATACTTCCAAGTTATAGCATCAACTGTATTAGAACATGTTGGTAATGACAACAACGGACTTCACGTTTAAAAATTTTATCGCAGTTATATATATGTATATATATATATAAGTATATAAGTATGCTTTGTGGTTTGTGGTTGGTCAGTCCACTATCCTTTTTACTTCACCTCTCATAATTTTGTATTTCTTTTTACCTCTTCAGTTATTCTTCTCCATTGTTTTCGAATATCGCAGTTACTTACATAATATAATATAATCAGAGACGTAAAATATAAAGTTTCTTGGAACAAAGAAGGTCGAAGTATAACAGTTAGGTTTTTAGCATAATTGTTAGACAGTTTTAGTATTTATTTGTATAATAATTGAGTTCGAATTTAAATACTTATTTCTTTTTAGAAAAAAAGGTGTGAGATGAGTATTTAGTAGCTGTGTACTTAATGAAATCTTACTTTACAATACACTTCAAAGCATCACAGACAACACTGGAATGCAAACACAATGGTTGACTATGAAGAAAGTCCCTAAAGCGCAGTGCCAAGCCCTTTTGTTATTGTTAATTCTGTCATTCCTAAGGTATATCAATGATCAATCAAAGCAAGTGCCATTACAACAAGTATTTGCTGAAGCAAGAGATAATAGCTGTTTCAGTCAATGAGAAAGCAATCTTGTTAGCCTACTACACGCATGTTGAGTCAACAATATGTTACGAAGTTAAATCTGGATGTATCGACTGACCCCTGTATGTATGAGACTAGTTTCCATTACAAAAATCCTGTTTACACATCCAAGGATTTACACATTTTAGTGTGCTATAATGTTGAACCGTTTTAAAATCCCCAATCATGTGGTACTTAAAAATTTAGTGTGCACACTGAGGGGGGTGGAGGTGGGATTAATAATGACCAAGAAACTGAAACAGAGTTATATCAATGAAGCATCCGGCGGTGCAAACACATTCAATTCATCATCATCAAACATTTTTTCTAGTTTTACTTAATTCTTATATTGTAGTCTGTGGCACATTTACAACTTCAGTATGCACCTCTTCAATTATGTATGTCAAGTTTTCAAGGTTAAATACGTTTTGGAAAAAGATTATAGGTTTGTAGGTTCACCTACATCTTTCCTAAACACAGTACACATATACTGAAGACCATCATTTTATTTGAGTCTTTATAATTATCCGGATGTTTCATAAATTGCTACCTTTCTGTCGATTAAAAATCCGCGTAGAGCTACCATCTATCTATTTACAATATAACTGTAACTTAAACGCCTTTTCATTAGGCTTTCATTCGCCGCTTACGTTAAGCAAAAATGTTTTTAATTAGCATTGTCGTGTAATACAATTTTACGATGCCGTTGAGCGGTAGCTATAAATCGATTTATTATTTGCGAATGAAGACAAAAACTATTAGTAGAGCTGTAAATTTGACCGCCGAGATTTACAAACCAATTAAAGATAATTATAACATTTATCGGATGAACAGTGCTTCTTATATTTAAACCTATTAGCTAATTAAATTAGATTTTTTAAATCGATAGCGCAGTGATATATTGAATCTGTCTAGAAGAATGTAATTGAATTTGTAAAGATAGTCGCCGCTGGTGTTGTGCACACTACAAAGATGTTCACGTAATTTTAATTTTATTACTTTAGAAAAGTAAAAATATTAATTTAAGTAAATCGGCACATTTAACACCAGTATCTTTAAACCTATTGATTTTGATACATACGTTTTAAGCAATTGTTCACGAAGTGCGCAAATAATACCCGTGAAGAAAAGCCGTGATAAGCTGTTTTTCTACTATTCGTCTAGCGAAAAAATATATCTAGATGGAGTACCATTCAGTTCTTGGTTTCAATTTCTGGTGGTGAGTGTATTCATAATTAAGAAATTGTGGTAAAAACGAAATATCTAATCACGTACTACCAAATAGAATTTGTTTTATTAAATGTGCTCAAACTTTGTGACAGTTCCACGGTCAATTCCCTTACTGTACTTTCAACTAATGTGTGTTACATACTAAGAAAGTTATTTTGTATGTGAAATCCTAAATACATTGATTGTTTTCGAAAACTTGTTAATTTAATCTCCATTGCAAAATTCATATCGATCAATTATGTAGGTACATACGTTGTTTTATAGTTTTTAATTACTACGTACATATATTGTGAAAACACAAATGTTACTTAAGCAAACTGGTTTACCTAGCATCTGGGAAATTGTTAGGAAAGTGACAAACAGACATTGCATATCAAAATACATACATATGTATGTAATCTAAAAGTCAAACTGTACACTGCTTTTATTATTGTCGGCGCCTTCAGAAATCCCCCTCTACACTTTTGCATAAAGTTTAGTTTTAGTAGTGGTACACACAATAAAAACCTCTATTCTAGTTGAAGCCGCAAATGCATATTTATTAGGATTTACTCTCAATACGTGCAAAGATTATCTCTTGAATATCCAAACAGTGCAAAATTAGTAAAACTTACACACGTACTATGTTGCGAAACTGCACAATTTATGCCGCACTAAAAGTAAATTTCTGAGAAAATGCGATAGATAAATTCTATACTGAGAACGTAATGATGCAACACATCAGAAGTACATTGAATTTTCTGTGAATGCATAAATACTAAGCGGAGGAAATTCACGCTATATAAGCGTTGATGATTATTGGGTGTACACACAAATTGTTTTAATTTATTGCAAATTGGTTGCCGTAGGCGCACATTGACAAAATTAATAGTTTCCCGTTAAGTAGCTAACCCCAAGACATATTTCGTATTGTAAGGATGTAAGAGATACCATTGTATTACATATGTACAATCCAATGATGCATACATACATAATATGTACGTTAGATATATTAAAAGTTAGAAATTGATGAATTCTCGAGTTTTAAACTTTACCCGGTTTTAGCAATTTTCTTTTAGAAAAGATTAGTGTACTTCAAACTTTGATGATTTTACATTATTATTACATTACATTATTACATTTTTATTCCGTGCCAAATAAACAGTTTTACATAAGCTAGTTTTGTCTCTTTTACTAGGTTCAATAGCTTGCATAGTAAATCTCTCTCTGGTAGACCTGCTAATGGGTTCCAACCATGACAGTCTCCGCCGCTCCAATGCAGCTCGTCCAAGTACAACGTGGTAGATTGTCTTCTCCTCCTCATACTCTGTAAATAGGCTCATCTTTAGAAATGCCAATTCTATGTAGGTATTTCCTTAGTTAGCCGTGTCCTGTTAACAGACTTATCACTCTCTTAAGTTGTATTCGGTTGAGAGCCAGCTTATCTGCTGTAAAATGCAGAGATGGGTACTTCACCATCCGTTTGCTGTGTATCTGTCCTTCCGTTCCAATATACTTGGTGTGTTTTTGTGATCCACTCAGCTACGTACTGCAGTCTTGGTTATCGCTAGACTCGAGTCTGGTCCAGTAAATCGTGCTGCAAATCATTTTCTTGCTAACTGTTAGGGCCCACACCAACGTATCAATTGAGGAGCATTCATGCAAAATCAGATATCTCCACTTTTGGCCAAAATTTAGTTTAATATGAATTCGTAGTGTACCTACTTGGTTGTTTGTATAACCTACAATGCTCAGAATGATTCCGAATCCGTTTTATCCCATAGCAATCTGAACCACAATATGGTCAGTTCAGTCGAAATCATACATATCCAATTTGAAAATTAAACTTAGTACATATATCGAGCAAAAGAGGAACTTGTCTTTCAATTTGTCAATAAAAATATTCCAGAGTGCCATTTTTCTAATCCTTTTTTCTCTTAAAACAATAATAGATAGGATTAGATACATCTGAATTATATATATATGTTCAAACAAAACCGGACACACTTGCAGCAACACTTGTATTTACGCAAAACAACACCTATCCACTATTTTTCTCTTAATTTTTTCATCAAAGGACGTACATTTTTCCATAACCATAACAGGTTTGAATGTGATATTATTTGCTATACTATTTGTCGTATAAGTTGCACAATTATAATTGCAATATTAAATAAACTGTTTTTCTTCGTTTTTCTCGAAACTACATTATGTGGATATGTCTGATTTTGCTTAAACGCTCCGCAATTGATAGTAGTGTTATGGTCTTATACTCTTGTAAATATACTACCTTACTTGATCGCTTTGTTTGCAAATAGGATAGCTTTTAAAGATTTTACCTTCAGCACCTTCTGCTGAAGCGTTTAATTTTTCCAAATGTAACTGTAAATATCTGCGAAAATTTTCTAACAGTTCTCATTACCAATATTATCCATTAATCTAGCCTCGTTAATAACAATAATAATTCATGTCTTAGCATCCCCCAACAGCTTGCGCCAATTACAGGGGGCATCGGCTGGCCATGAGTTATTATTACGCCTGCGGCTGTAGACCGACTTAAGATGTTACCTTTCCGCATTTGCCGTGGAATTTGGGAAACCAAATTCAGAAGGAAGATACCGTGGTTCGAACCCGATACCACCGGACTATGAAGCGAGCGCGCTAGGCACTGCACTACACGCCCGCTTTTGCGTGCTTGTCATTGATTACTTGTCCAGAAATTTATTTTTTAGTACTCTAATAAATACTGATTTGTTAATTATATTGGAGTCTAGACAATTAAATACATCAAGAATTGAATTTGACAATGAGTTTGATCATCATGGATGGCAGTCGATTAGACAGTTTGTTTATAAATGAAGCTCTTGTCGTCCACTTATTCCTGTATCTACCGTTAAGATATTTTCTTACTTATTGTGTGAGTTCAGATGCAATAGGTATTTTGTTTCGTAAAAGTAATCCATTTTGTAACCAATCCAAATGAGGGCAATTTATCCAATCTATTTGATAATATCACAGGATCAATAAAAAATGGCCAAACGGATTCTACTATAGCTTCGATATAAAATAATAATAATAATAAAAATAATAATATGGTTTTATTGTCCAACAGTAAAACTAATTACAGGACAAAATTACAAAGTTATAGATTAAATACATACATACACGTAAAAATGAATAGTTACATTAACTGATTAATAGAATCAAGAAAGATATCATTATAATAGAAATTTGCTGCTCGAGACATCGTTGTCAGTGGTGATGACTTCAGCAGGTTTGTTCTTGAAAATGGGATGGTAAGTAATGCAGATTAATTTCAGTTATCGTTAGTATCCACTTTCTCTATTGAGTTTTGGGGCCGTTTTGCATACAACGAAACATGAGTGAACTGTTCTGCAAAATGTGGACATTACGTAATATGAAAATTTCAATGTACCTATTATTTAAAATCTCATTTTAAGATCCAATATAGACGAAAGCGTATCAACCAAAACCTTTACTGCATTCTAGCTAACAGTATTTAAGGCAATTGGTTTTCAGCCCTTAAAAGGTACTGATAAAAATATCATCAAGAAAATGTTTCATAAACTTTAGTCAAGTATTATGTTATAAATTATTCACATGTTATACATTATTCATGTATACCAATTTATTTCATTTACATAATACCAATGTTCAGAAGGTACTGTGCATCAGTGAGCACATAAGGTTATTCGTGATAGTTATCTTATTTATCCGCGCTTGTGGGTGTAACACGCAAGCCCCGTCTCTATTTGTATTAGCCGCTACCTTCTCTAATGTTGCTTATTGAACTAAACGAATTACGTCCACACAATGACTTAATGTCCGCATCGATGATGATGTATGACCGCATACGCTTGCTTCACTTTCGGTTTCTTTTGATATAAAATAGAGAGCAACACGATTTCCTCACGAAGTGGTCTCTCATAGACCATATTACACGAACATGCTATGTTCAATCGACAATTGAGTGGTGGACGTTGACTGACATAATACCTTCCACCGTCAAAACGGACAATCTCTGACAATGTTATAGAAAGAGCGGCGCTTCTTTATATCGTTAATCATGTGTAAGTCCTATTTCATTTACATACAATATATTCATTGTACGACTAAGTTTCGCTGTGCCAAGCAGTAGCCTTTCAGAACTGATAAAGGATAATTGTTAATGACGCAGTTATTTCTATGCATTAAAGGTATCAATATTGCGTCAAAATTTAGATATGAAGGTGGAAAATGGTGTTACAGTTTGCTTTCATTGCTTTTCATATCCAAAAGATCAAATATTCTCTAAAGCACAATCTTATTATTATTTCTTCTGATACAAATAGCATGAAAGCAATGACCGCCGAATGTATGTATTATATTTAGTACCAATCTACAAGGTATGCCTTGTAAACTGTCGAAACTATAATAAATTATCACTTAAGAGATTAAAGTAATTTATTCATAGAATAAATGTAAAGTATGCGTAAATATTAACAAATTAATATAAATTGCAGGTTTGTGTGTTAAAATATGCCCGTCACTTATCTTATTGCATTCAGTAACATTCAATTAAAATTGTATTGTGAAATAAATCAATACCATGGAGCATACGCTTGTAGGTTATCGACATAGCAGCTACTTGAGTTATATCCATGACAAATTGGTACATACATATTGGGTAAAACCTTTGTCCTGCGTGTTTTAAGATAGTATTTGATAAATTCTGAATAATACACTATTCGGATACCTAAATTATTCACCTAAAGGGAATTATTAAATAAATTCGTAAACTATGCAAAATTACTCATATGTGCAATTGTGTCAGTAACTATATGGTGTTTCTCAGAATTAATGTTTCTCATTACGACATTAGTGCGCAAATTTGCGTTGTGAATACAGCTGTTAAGCGTACTAGTTATATACTTACATTGGAACTATTTTATAAAGACATAAATCCTGAAAAGATATTATCTGATGGTAGAATTCTAGTCTGTTCTTCACAAGATTGTCAGCTGAAGAGTTAAGAGAGTAGTTCTCCGACAAAACGAATACAATATTTATCAGTAGTGAAGCAATTCCTCAACTTCCATTTGATGTTGAAATAACAACAAACCTTGTTAGGTATGAATCCGTGATTGTAGCAGTGGTAATCCAATAACGTGCGAGAAACAAAGATGGAAGCGTGCTGGTTCTGTATTTCTTTCTACTTTTATCAAAACTATCTTCCAATTAAACCTTTACTCATAACGCATTTGAATTTATTGTAAGTAGTGTATCAGTCTATTACTTTGTCTGTCTATATTTCATACAATGATAAAGAGAGCTGATATCGAAGGCTTCCACAGCCCGAGTCTCTATAATGAGGGTTTCCGGGTGTTGACCGTGTCATGGTTAGTAAAATATATACAGTACAAAATAAAAATAAAATGCACAAGATATACAATAAACTCGACGTTTCGGAACTAATGTAAGTGGCTTCTTCAGGAGCAAGGAGGTTAACAGGGTGGATACCAGAAGGTCACGGTAACTCGACGTGTAAACCACGCTGGAGGCGAAAACCTTCTGACAAGGAAAGACCGATTTGCAGGGGGGGTATATATACGACTGTGCAGCGATGCGGATCAATCAACACTGATCTTTGAAGCGGAAAGGACCGGTTTCCAAAAGCTAGAGAGTTGGTAACCATCGTCGCGATTGAGATTCTGAGGCTATTTTTTAATCTGGATCGCTTCCCTTATCTTTCGAGAAAAATAGTGTTGTGACTTACATACGACAAATGTCTGATCAAAACAAATTTTGTGACCCGTGTCGAGGAAATGTTCAGCTAAGGCTGAATGCGCTGAAGACCGCATTCAGTTACCTACCAGAAGGTTTTCGCCTCTAGCGTGGTTTACACGTCGAGTTACCGTGACCTTCTGGTATCTACCCAGTTAACCTCCTTGCTACGGAAGAAGCCACTTACATTAGTGGCGAAACGTCGAGTTTATTGTATATCTTGTGCATTTTATTTTTATTTTGTACTGTATATATTTTACTAACCATGCCACGGTCAACACTCGGAAACCCTCATTATATAAAGAGAAGTTATTATTCCTACGCCTATGTATAGTCCCTTTCACCATATGAAGTATTTGGGACGCTTCATTCATTATTCGCTTCCATTGTATAATACTTGATATGAGCAACACTGATCGCCCATTGATACTTATACTGAATGTAAACCTCGTTGAGCAAACTGCTTCAATAAAGCTACTATAAAGTTATTACAACTATGTTAAAAGCTGACGAAATTCGGAGCTTAATTATTTTCTGCTGTTATGCGCATGTGCAAGATTTCCAGCTGGAGAGAACGCACACGGCCCACTTGAGTAACACACACACACGGGCATGTCATACTTCCTGTTACATGACAAGTGAAGATCACCTTTATTTTCTTATATGTATAATCTAGTAATTTTTGACACTTTAGAATTATTCTGTTCACAGCTATATAATCCTTTGAGTAGGTACCTAGATATTGCGTTTTTATGTTCCCTTTTAGTTTCTGCTTCAGTGTGCTAAGCCTAAATGCGTAAAAGTGACATATGTATCTTTACATAGAGTTTGTTTACGATAACAGACGAGGCACGTCATCAATACACATCATAATGGCGGTACGCATTAAGACATGATAGCTCATTGAGATGCAATTCGCGTTACCGGTTAAGTTCATACTCACGAGATGGCAACATTGTAGAGGGTACCCTTGCATAGAAAAAGTCCCCATATCTTCGATAGTGAGAACAGTTATTTTTGGGTATTTCGTTTTGTATAGGCCGCTATTTCTGATTTTACTGGTTTTGACACGCCTCGCCAGTTATCATAAACAGACTATACAAAGTTGTCAAATATTCATGCTCAAAAACTGCCTGAGTAACGTCACTGTCAATACCGTTAACAGGTTTTACAGAAATTTTTGTTAAAATATAAGGAATAGTCATTGATAAATCCTGTAAAACTGTATACCTAATACAAAATTCAGGAAACTAAAGCTTTTCTAAGGTTTCACAGCAGAAGAAGAAATAATTAGTGATAGAAATACCATGAGATCATTTAAAAAATGACTTAAGTATGCCTTGGATAGAAATTCACATTTGGTAGAACAACACTGGCAGTTGTTTGATATTATCAAAAGGAGGTTAATTTTATGTAGACATCAAAAACATAATTGAATTTTTAAGAAAATCAAACTAGAAAGGATATTTATTCAAAAACTGAAAATTACACTGTTAACCAATTACAATAAGTGCTCAAAATGCGATCCTGCACCTTCTATACAGTAATTAACTCTACGCGTCATATTTGCAAATGCACTTTGGAGCATTAAAGGAGTGATTGAGTTGCACATATTGGTAATTGCATTTATAAGTTCCTCTAACGTATGAACTGGGTTTTTAAATACTGCATTTTTCAGATATGGGAAAATGAAATAATCCATAATGGTTAAATCTGGAGATCTTGCAGGAAAATTTACAATTCTATTATCAAAAAATTCACTCAAATATGCTATCGTTTCATGAGAAGTGTGTGCGGTAGCAGTATCCTGCTGGAAATACCCGTGCAAAAGTTTGTCATCATGCAGCTGTTCGATAAAAGGTTGTAACAAATTATTTCGATAACGTTCTGCGTTTATTGTATCTTGAAAAAATATAGGGCCAACAATGCGTCTCCGTGATACTGCCATCCATATCCCAACCTTTTGAGAGTGCAAAGGAGTTTGAATAAACTCGGATACGAAAAAAGTGAGGTTAGACCTGTCACAACAAAACGGTTAGTATAGGAAATTGATCTGTCATTAAACGTACGTTACCGACGCAACGCTATGAACCGCAAAAAAATGTTCATCCGTCAACGTGTCAACGCAAAACGTACAAACGGATAGCTATGAACTAGCCCTAATTCTTTAATTAACTTAGTCAGTGCTACCAAATGTAAATTTCTATCCAAGGCATACTTAAGTCATTTTTTAAATGATCTCATGGTACATGAGAATACGTTATTCTCATGTATAAATTAACATTCAGGTCACAGCCATTGTACACAACCTTTGTAGAATTTGGTTATTTGGTATGATCAGGTGACATTCGCCACCACTGTGGCTGCTAGTGGAGGAAGTCGCTAAGGCGTCTACAGTACTGCTACTACTTTTTTTTCTTTTCACCCGAGAGAGATCTAGGAACCTCGGAAATTTCCATGCGTCTCTATACACTGCTACTACTTACTTATGGTAGAAGGATGAAATTCCGAAGTCATTACTAATACTTCCGCCTGAAAAGCTCTAGTATAACTGAGTTTTGTACTTTGGGTTTAGTGGTGATTCCACTTCTGAAGGCTGTCAGGAGGATGAAGAAACATTTCTTTCTTCATGTATAATATCACTGCGAGAAATTGAATGTCGCCTGCAAGAGTAACTAGGGCTCTCTCTAAGGAGAAAGAAGCACAAAAGGCTTAATAATGGCGTTAGCATACTTTGAAGTTGCAGACAGTAAGTATTTAAAAGCTGATAAATAACTATGTAATTTAACAAGTTATAAGCCTGTAAATTTCAATGCCTCACAAACTAGAAGACTAGAAGCTATATCTCTACAGTGTAGAACTTCTAATTTTATTAGACGTTCTATGTATATACACGTAATAAAAACATCGTAAAATATTCAATGTAAACATTCATTTCGCAGGAGAAACATGTCTGAACAATTTCGTTCACACCTAGCTACGAAACTAGTTGATAACATCTTAAACCTAGCCGCCACAGCATCCATTGGCTAGGTTATTGGAAAATTGCTGTTTCTTTTTCAGCGAAAACGAAAACGAAAGCACAGCAAAGTTCAAATCTCTTTCTCACGCTCCAGAAGCGGCAGACCTGTCCTTATTACCATAGATTAATCTCTTTTTAGTTCCAGTGCACCTACGCCGCCTGCATTCGATTTTTTCTTTATAAAGAGCGGTCAAGAGAGCGGAGCGAATATTGCATAGTATAACTAAGTATCTCGATCTCTACTACGACCGTTTCCTCCTTACCATTTTTATTGTTATCATGTTAAGATATTCGTTATAATCTTGATATGCACAAATTCACCTCAGATATGTCATTCACGAATCTAAGGAAGATAGGTACTTAAGTTTTAAAAGAAGAATATGTTTTCAATTGTAAATTGAATGTTTTAGTTAGAAAATTCTCTCGAGATTTGTGATAAATCTTACTTTCGCCTAGCCGGTCTCATAAAAATGTCTATGAGATAAATTTGAATCTAAGAGCAATTATCTACTGAATGTTAGTAGTTAATTGCTGGATGATAGTCCCTATTTATATTGCCCGTGCTAGTACTCTTACTCATTGGACATTTATAAACAACAGACATCTAAAATTGCAGCGTTTCTAACATTTTACATATCAATAATGACGTGAATCTGTCAATAACTACTAATAAAATAACTTTCTAGTCAAACTGTATTTTAATTCGACGGTATTTAATGTGAATTAAATCTAAATTAGTTTAACGAAAAATATGATTAATGCGTAGGAGTGTTTTGACTTCTCGGGAATAAAATGAAGTTAACTGTACCCAATATAACATTTGACTGACCTGCGACTTAAACTAGAAAATGTATGGAAATGTAGGCACACGTTTTCTGTAGATTAGTCTTGCTTTCACCCTTTCCCTGGTCAGAGTTGAAACTGTATAAACGTTGGAAAATATATTGTGAGTGGGCGTGAACTTCACACTAATTTTTCATTCACAGAAGGTAGTTAATTATGCTACGGTGTCATAACGGCGTTAAGCTTTAATAATAAATTCATATTAATCACATATGCCCACATTTCCATTCTGCAGATTCTGCAGAAAAACAAAAAATTATCTTGCCCTAGTTCCTTGTATAGACAACTAGGTACATGAATGCAATTCGATTAAGAATTCAATTAAAATTTGCCTGATTATGCAATTAGGACCGGTAAAACTTTCGAACACGTTAAAACAGAAGCTATTAATCACTTGGACTGCTTGACGCATATCGAAGTAGCGGGTTCATAATGAAGAATATGAGCATAACCGCATTAAATTGCAATATTGCATGGTTAATAAAGCGAAGATATTGCGATCGATCAAATGTGGCGAGCACTTTTATTTCGCACATCGTTCGGTGTATATGCAAATTTGGTTGGATGTAATTGGATGTTCCTTGCTAGTAACATTGAAGCGAGCTAGTTGATGGTAGATGAGTCAAATCAATACTTGTTATGAAATGATTAACAGTTGCGGCATTTAACAGAGAGGACGTACACAACAGCCTATAGTGTTTAGACAGTAGTGGCCATATGTATATCTATATGTATAAGGCTCGGTATAACGTCCAGGTTATAAGCCATATAAAGTAGCGAGCATACTGTCGAACAGGTGAAAAATTGTTAATACAAATTCGACGTTCGACACTAAAACTAAGCAGGTTTTTCACAAGTAAAAAGTGGGTGAAGATGTTAGGAGATTACGGTAACTGTAGTTGTCAATCCCGCTAGAAACCTAAACATTGTGAGTAAGAATTGTGAGAGAAATGTCAGAAGATCACGATAACTCGATTAGTCAACCACGCTGGAGCTAAAGACTGTCTGACCGACTGCTATATGGCCGTCAACACACGAAAGCTCGACGTGTCAACCATGGTAAAAGCGAAAACCTTTCCATGGCTTCCTGACATCCTTCGCCCACCTTTCGGTCAGAAGATTTTGGATTGTAGTGTAGTTGACACGACGAGTTACGATAAGCTTCTGACTTCTCCTACTCAGATTTCGTTTTTTCTCTACTGGAGAAACATGAAGTTAGTAACTCTTTTACTAAGATATCTTACTAGGAAACTTCCAAAAAAACACAGAAAGGAACAAGGCTCGTAACGAAAGCCGTTTTAGTTAACTAACATAGCTTTTCATATGGCATACTCGGTTAATAAAACTTTCTCCTCTAAAGCATTTTATCTTATGTTGCTGATACTTCTTTCCACTTCTAGGTCAATTGTAACAATTTTAAATCGATTAGATAGCAATTTATTCCAGAACCTTATAAAATTAAGCTCTTGACTAGGTTGTTTGCCATGTTTCTCCCTAGTCCTTGCTTGACAAAAAATACAGTGATATAAGGATTTTTATGATTATAAAGTTACATTTAAAAAATATTTTAAATTGTCCACGATATTGTAAACATGATCCTATAACTCACTGGTTTTTTTGTTTGCAGATAATTTTGTTGATAGGTATGGCTAGTTGTTTATTAATTGAAACGAATTAAATGTCAATTTTATTACAGTGAAGAAGTTGTGTAACGAAAACCTAATAAATTGTAAAGGTTCTGGAATAAATTGATCTTTAATCGAATTAAAAGTGTTATAATTGACCTAGAAGTGGAAATAAGTATCAGCAACATAATATAAGTACATAAGGGTCATAAAAATACATATACTAAAGCATTTTGGAAATATACCATTAGAGTCTTCGTAGCAACACACGGTCAAGAATACGCCATCCCCAAAAAAACACTGTTAATTACCTACCTAAGTGAATAATGACATCATCTCGGGAAAACTGTCATGAAACAAACAATTGTAAACACATCTCTTTAAGGAAGTAATTATTTTAGTAATCAATATAATTAAATGTATGTGATTACATACCTAAGCCTGAATTTTAACCATTTTCTGTCTTGTTACAGGGACCACGGACATTCATGGTAGGCCTATCATACTTTGCTACGCCGAATGTATTACCAGAGCGAATTTGAATAAATACGAAATAGCGAAATTATTACTGTATTACGCATCGATTACAAGGTAAGTGGAATAGTATCGGATTGCTCCAGTATTTTCGCCATAAATTGACACTTTATTACTCGATTATCGCATGTATTTTCTAGCAAGCTTTCTATAGCTACCTATTGAAATAATCTGCCTGTAGTAGATACTCACCCACGTTATTATATAACGTGGAAATAATACGACAGTCTTCACCTTTCACATATAACCTAAGAAGATCCGGAAATGCATATAATTTATTTTAAGACAGTCCCATTAATATAGAATGGATGATGAGGTATACACTCGTATACTCGTGTAATTTATGACCAATTAAAGTTAAACACACTAAGTTCTACTATATTACACGAGCTTGCTGAAGAGGTACACTGCCTCTCAAGGATAATCGCTAAGTTTATGTGCCATTTAGATAATTCTCAATCGTTTGAAGGAAAGGCATATGTCTTCGCAAAAAGGGATACTAATTACTTTTTCTGTTTATTTGGCTGAAAACCAAAAAGATCTATTTCAACCAACGATCAATGATCTGAGAATTTTGTTCAAATAATGCTGCAACAGATCCTACCTAAGAAATGAAGACGTCAAAACCTTCATATCGTAGATATCCCAGGAGGAACACACCCATTAGGACTTCTAGTACTACCTTATTTTGTTACTTGTTGCACAAAATCCAGCAATAAATCAGATTTTATGCCTTTTATTTTTCCATAATCTGTAATCCTTGAACTGAGGTGGATATATTTAGTGTTCCAAGATGTTGAAGAAGCTCCTTGATGATCAGCATTAGAGCGTGCTTGTCAGTGTTGGTGTGGACAAATCACAACAACGTTATGATACTCCTACATTCATGCACAATACCCGGCTTGAAGAACGTTGAGCCGCTTCTTCTGAGAAGAACATGCATTGAGAGAGATGAGGACGCCACAAGTAAAAATCTATCGGAAAAATTATGTATAGGTACATCAAGATTTTGATTTTAGGGCTCAGTGAGCTTTGCCATCAACGGAGAGAAATGCCGTACCCCACAGAAACACAGTGGAGCCTTCGGTAAATAAGTAAAATTTAAGCATTAGTATTTGATCCACCGTGTTGTCGAGGTATTTCACGTCTAATAACCACTATAATTTTTCATATCTATTACAAGACAAACATAAGCAAATTGCAACAAGGTGACCCAATCTCTCCAACCCTATTTAATTTAACTTTAGAAGGTATTATCAGAAAGACCAAACTACACAATAAAAATATCATTGTAGATTAAGTAAAAATAGTGGCATACGTCGATGACGCAATTAATAGATTAGAAAAAGAAACAGGGAAATTAGAGATTAATGAAAAAAAGACAAAATATATGAAAATTGGAAATGAAATAGAAGAAAATATGAACCACCTAAAAACACAATCGTATAAATTTGAGAAGGTTACAACGTTCAACAACCTGAGAGTATCATTAGGGCAAACATATAAACATAGAATAAAAGAAAGAATCCAAAAGGATTACCAAGCAGTGGGTAGAAATAAAATGTTATTGAAAAGGAAAAACATCAGTAAAGCAAGCAAAATTAAAATTTATAATAAAACTTTAATAAAACCTGTCATTACGTACGGGCTGGAAACACCAGTGTTGAACAAAAGGGAAGAGGAAGACTTGAAAATAATTGAATGACAAATACTAAAGAATAATATTAGGCCCAGACGCAACAAAAGAAGGAGTAAAGAGAACAAAGTAAAATAAAGAAACA